>ML813478.1:38513-52784 GCA_009831015.1 Picea engelmannii | reverse complement strand
TATTTGTAAATATAATTATATGGGCCAAGATACTATGGAAAAATAAATATGTGTGAATGTTTGATTTAATAGACCTTTGTATAAAAGGTCAATGAATGTAAATTTTGTTATTTACTAGAAAATGGATAAGTGTTGCATGACTGTTGGAAAAAGGGTGTGCTAAGAGAGACCACGATTGTTATGAAAGAATGGTTGCGTTAACCTCCCCCAAACTAGTACTTTACTGGATTTAATTTCTCAGGACTAGAACAGACCTCTGACCCATAAATGAATTACAGTCAAGATGGTAGGTGGGAAGAACTCCTCAAGATTTAATGAGGGGATGGGGAAGAGCACCCATCGGTAAGAATTTCATACTTGACCACGAACTGGGAATTCAAGCCACATGCAATATTGTTGAGGAAGGCAAGAAAGGAAGGTGTGGTGGGTTGAGGAAGTCCTACGAAGAGTGCAGAGATGAGAGACTAAGCTCTCAGGTTCAAGGAAGAACTAAGAGATGAGCGTGCTCTAGTCGCAGGAAATGGCTAGCAGGGTCATGATACAAGCTGATAAATGAGGTTGTTGAGTGACTGAGGAAGTACTCAGGCATTCCTCCTTTCTTGGCATAGTGAGAATTGTTTCCAAGATCCTGCGGGAGGAGGAGAGTAACCTCTGCCCCTATTGTTGTTGAGCCATAACAAAGGATTATATCTCAGAGCATTGTGGTCTAGCTCAGGGGTGGCTAGTGGTAAATCCGTTTGGAGTTATTGAGCCTATGGTTGGGAAGAAACGGGCACCCCTTTCAGCAGTCACTTCACGTTATCTGGTTCTGATAAGTCTTTTCATACTCTATGCATTGAATTGGGAATAATGGATGCATGCATGTATTTATATATCTATAAATGGTTTGTGTATTGAAATGGTTAAGTTAGGTGTATACATTTGTTTCCTTGAGAATCTTATGCTTATGCTTGATTTTCCACATGCTCCAGTTTAACCCTCGAAGGTTTTTTTCCCAGGAATTACCTCACAGTTCCAGAGTCGAAGAAAGCCTCTTGGCACTGCTACCATCTTGGTAATTCCACGAGATTTTCTCGCCCTACTTGAAAAATTAAAGTTCTGTGAGATAGGAAGGTGCTTCCTTCAAACCAGTAGTCTAAGAGACCATAGGCTCGCACCCGCAGCCTTAAAAAAATCTTGGCTAAGAGTAGATCTTATGGCCTGAGATTCATCAGAGGGTCCATATGACCAGGGTCTCTTGATGGTTTCAAAGCTTCGAGAGCTCAAAGCCCTAGGATGTCAAACTTTATGACTATCAAAATTACCCGAATGCTAGAGTTGCAAAAGGTTGTGAGCTATGATCTGGGGAGTCTGTTGGGGCCCCTTCTCAATCGTCCAATCATCTAGTGGAAGGTTTCACACATGGTACTTCGGCGGAGTCCTTCCTCGAGAAAGCAGAGTGGCAGTGAAGCCAAAACCTTTGAAGGTCGGATTCGCGAGGTGACCAAAACCATTTATCAGAGGAACCTTTGGGTTCCTTCCTAACCGTTAGATCTGGGATATGGTCAACCCGATGTTGACCAACCTTGGGAGAAAAGAGGAGTCTGCACCGCCAAACCCCCAAATGCCGAACTCCAAAAGTAACAAGAACTGTAGATCCATGGATCTACATGGCCGGATCTTGACCATGAGATCTGAGGGATGTTGGAATATTGTCAGTCCAGGGTGACATGGCATAGTGATGTCACCCAGGAACACATGGACCTTAGTTTGAAGTGCCATTTGTTACCCATATTTCATACGTATCACATACCTGATATACCTACTGGAACGTGACATGTGTCACCTCCGATGAGGGTGCGTGTCACCCATGGACCTTCCATGTGTTAGCTCGTGGTACATGTCTGCCTAGCCTAAAGGTTTGGTGAAGTGATCGAGAGCCCGGGAGCCCGAGACTTCGAGACTCTGGAGGGTTTGGGGTGTAGTATAGTAGAGAGACTGAATGGCCCAAAAGTCGGAGCCCCGTAGTGAGCTTATGGGACTTCATAAGTTTGGGACTTCAAGTGGTCTCGTGCATAGATAGAAAGGAGGCATGAAATGCCAAAGCGTCGAAACGTCGATTCCCTCCACAACTGATATATGAGAAATATATTAAGTCTAGACATGGGATCGGATGGTGGATGATATTCCACCATGGAGAAAGGAACTTAGAAACAACACATGTGAGGTGAATCCACATGGCCCTCGACCAATGAACGCCCAAAGAACGTCAGAAAGGTATATCCATCAATTCTGAGCTCAGTTTTGAGCATGGAGACTGTGGTTGGAAAGCTCTAGATAGGCAGAGTCTGATAGAGACCCCGAACAAAGGATTTGACCACTTAAGGAGAATGAAAATTTGATGCCCCATTCCTAGTAAATTCACTCAGGGATCGGGTGTGTTACAACAAGGATTGGTTGGAAAAACATCATGTTTTCCTAGACTATTACAACAAGACAATTTCATGTCTTGATGAGGAAGGGAAGCAAGGCAATATTCAAGGCATTCCAAGAGTTGTAGTTGTTAGAGATATTTCAGCTATGCAGTTGAAGAAGAGATTCAAGAAGGGATGTCAGATGTTTGTATCCCATGTGGAGGAGGAAACCAAAGACAAAGTGGTGAGCATTGAATACCATCCAGTCTTGAGGGATTTTGAAGATGTTTTTAGATAAATTCCAGGATTTCCACCAAAGAAAGACATTGATTTCTCTATTGATTTGGTGCAAGTAGTTTCCCTAACGTCTAATAAACCGTATAGAATGGGCACACCAGAGCTAAAAGAGTTGCAGATGCATCTTGAAGAAATTTCAAAGAAGGGATATATACGCCCAAGTGTGTCGCCTTGGGGATCCCCAGTTCTTTTTGTGAAAAAGAAGGATGGAACCTTAAGGCTATGTATTGATATCAGGCAACTTAATAAGGTTACCATAAAGAATAAGTACCCTTTTCCCAGAATTGATGATTTGTTTGATCAGTTGAAAGGTGCAAGAATCTTTTCAAATGTTGACTTGAGATCATGCTATCATCAAGTAAGGATAAAGGAGGAATACATCAGCAAGACAACATGCAGAACCGGATATGGGCATTATGAATTCACGGTAGTGCCATTTGGGATATCAAATTCCCTAGTAGTCTTTATGTGTTTAATGAATGGAGTGTTCAGGGAGTACCTAGACAAGTTTGTGATTGTCTTCTTAGATGATATACTCATCTATTTTAAATCAGAGGAGGAACATGAAAAACATTTAAGAATGGTATTGTAATTTTTAAGAGAGCTTATATTGTATACTAAGCTAAGTAAGTGCATCTTTTATCAAAAGATGATTCACTACTTGGGGCATATAATTTCAGCAGATGGGATGACAATGGATCCTAAAAAGATAGAGGCCATTAGAGGATGGCCAGTGCCAAATAATGTGAACAAATTTAGATCATTCATGGGTCTTTCCAGTTATTACCGAAGATTCATATAAGGGTTTTTCAAAGATTGCAAGTCATATCACTTCTTTGCAAGAGTGAAGTTTGAATGGACTTCCAAGTGTGAAGAGAGAATATTGACAAGTGCAAAAATATTCAATATTGCAGATCCAAATGAAGATTTTGTTGTGTGAACCGATGCATGGAAGGAAGGACTCGATGGATTTCTCAGTCAACGGGACCATGTGGTATGTTATGAGTCCGGAAAATTAAAAGAGCATGAGAGGAATTATGCTACACATGACTTGGAATTAGAATCAATTGTACATGAATTGAAAATGTGGAGACATTACCTTATGGGTAAGAAATTCAAGCTAAGGACGAACCACTATGATCTAAAGAATTTTTTTGGAAAACCAACACTAAACTCTAGACAAACTAGATGGCTGGAATTTCTGAGTGAATATGACTTTGAAATTAAGCACATAAAGGGCAAGGAAAATCAAGTGGTTGATGCACTCAAAAGGAGAGCTCATGAAGTGCATATTGCAACCATTAGCATGTACAGGACAAATATGAAAGATAAAATTATTGTAGCAGCAAATTCAAATCAGCACTATGTGAAAATAAGAGAGACATTACAACAAGGTAATTTTCAACAGAAATTTAATTATTATTATTTTTTAACATAAACTAGGAAAAATATATTAGAAGTGTGGATAAATCCATTGATTTACAAAAGAGGGGCCATTACAGGCCTTCAAGAAGTAGATACTCTGACATATGGAGGTTTTGAAAAAAAAATGACTTTCATGGTGCGTCCTCCTTCCCTAGCCAAACTACTATGATTGTATTTCATCTAGTACATTCGATAAAAGATACCGTTGATACATATCAAAAAACAAAACATGACAACTAAAACTTTAAAGGGATCAACTACCCAATTCCATTTTGATCTGTTGTTTCTCCAGAATTGCTTCTAGATGGGGCTCATTGAGGTCCAAAATTTGATTCACTGAGACTAAATTTTCATTTTTGGATGCTCCCTAGTGGCTTTTCGACTTGCTTGGACGATGTTTCACTCCTTCAAGATGGTCCAAATGACATTGCATTTTATCCATGCTGCTATGATGTTCCTCAATCTGGCTCCTTTGAGCATAGCTCTCATCTTGTAGTCTTTCTATCAGGTGCCTATGCTGGGACAAAGTTTCAAGTTCAAATGTCAGAGTGGAACTGAGAGCTCCCAACTGAATTCTCATCATGCAACAACCTATGCATTCTTCCTCAATTGAATTCTCGTCCAATTGTCTAGATTCCACGAAGAGGTATTTACCACCCTACATAACTTTAGGCATTGGGTTGCTTTGAAGTCTCCAAGAGGCATCCAAATTATTGGGGGAGCCACTAGGCTGCAACAAGATGGGATAAATGTGGATAGAAGAGAGAGTAGGTGGTTCCATAAAACTAGAGTCCACATAATCCACAGGAAGGGAAAATTGAGATGAAAGGGGAGGTGCAAAGGTATATCCAAAGAGTCTAGAGTCCACAGAAGCCACTAGAATAGGATCTAAGTGAAACAAAGCCAAAACAGAGCACAGAGACCAAGCAACGTCAGGACCAGTCGAGGAGAATCCCCAAATAACTGGGAGGTGAAGGGAAGATACAACTGAGACCAATGAATTACGATATGGGCGTGGAGTATGCTAGGCAGAGAGAAAAGTGAGGAATTCAGGGTGAGGCGATGAGAAATATGAAAACGTTGTGGGGAGAAAAATTGGATAACTATCGTTAACGGGTGGCCAGAGAGACTTACCAAAACCACTAAAAGTATTTTCCCCTATAGGGATGAGTACAAGATAGTATTCACCCATGTTTTGTTTAATCTTGGATTCGTTCCAGCCAGAAAGGTCGTTGAGTGTGCCCTGTGCGATGTACCTGTGGCCTCCATGTTTTCAGGTTTGGATATGAACCTAGCGTCACCTTGATGCTTAATATGTGTGACTAGGTTGTCACACGCCTTATCCATCTCCTGTGGAGCCTTAAATTCTTGATTTCCCACAAGCGTTGAAGGACGATACTCCTGAACACCCCAAACCATGATGAATCCCACACTTGAATTATTAGTCTCCACTGTGCAATGGTCGATGGGACTTTCCATCCACCCTATAAACCTTCTACCTCTTCCTCTGGCCTGCTCCACGTGCCTAAAACACATACCCTCTACTTATATATTTCCCACGCATCCAATCCACCTGGTTTTGGCATCAAGCCGAAGAGGAAAGAAGAAGAATCGTGGGAAAGAAAGCATGCAAAAAACTGAAGTAACAACTGGCAAAACAGCAGCATGCACGCATGCAAGAAAGCATGCACAAAGGAAAGCGATAGCTAGAGGAGGAGCATCACGCGTATGGGAAAAATACCTAACGTAAGAAGGGTTAGGGTTTTTGTAATATTCGGAAAGAAGGATGAAGAGACCGAAATGTATAAATATAGATACGGTAGTATCATATAAGAGAGTTCATTAGTAGTTGTTAGAAAGTTTCTTTTGTAATGTTCTGAGCGATACGAACTGATTTTGTAAGCTGTTGAGCAAGGGAGACTCGAGGAGAGGTAGATTTGAGGATTAGACTGCGGGTCGTGGAGCCTGGTGTGATCTAGTTCACCTCACATAGATCTTACCCATTTTTTGTGGAGAATTGTAAGCGCGAGGCACCAGAATTGCAGAACTATCATAATACAAGAGCCAAGAGCCAAATCTTTATGGATGTAGCCCAGGAGGGGGTGAACCACGATAATTCTTGTGTAATATGTTAAGTGTATGCATGGGTCTTATTTCTTTCAGAAATTGATGGTTAGACTTGATGAATAAATTATTACTTGGTTATGGATTTGCTTATAGTGAACTTTAATTGATTTATGGGATATTTGTATGTGAATCCAAGGAATAGGTACTCCCCTTTATGGCTCATGGTATATGACCCCATCTAAGAAACCCCTTCATTCCCTACTCTGTCCTAGGTTGTAAACACTTGAGTCTTACAGCCACCCATTTAAATATATCTCGGGTGAGACTGCGCAGTGCCTTCCAGCGATGTGTTGCCTTCTGGTCTACTAGGAGGGCCGATAGTTTTAGAGGCTTTGTTGGAACCCCGAATGACATGAGCCCTGAGTCAATAACTTAGATAACCCATAAAGGGAAATAAAATGAGACCAACACCTAGCCTTGCGTACATTGGATCCCCGAAAGGCCCCACCCTCGACCTTTTCCACATGTCCATTCCACCTATCCATGCATTCGTTGGGGCCTCAAGAAGCCCCTACCCCGACCCTTTTCGTGTTTCCATCCCACCTTTCCATGCATGCGTTGGAGCCCCGAAAATTCCCATCCCCAACCTTTGCGCACTGGCTCCTGGTCATGTGGCACATTAGTTAAAGGGGGATAGTGCTTCAATACCTTCCACGCCTAAAATTCAAGGTGGTTTCCCAATGGCTTTATTCGCTAAATTATCTGCTACCTTGTTGTGCTCTCTCAGAATGTGGTAAAGTGTTATCTTAATGGGTTGAGAGTCGACTCTTATTTGATCTATTATTCATTTTAAACTTAATTTTTTTGGATCTATCCCCTGAACCATCATCCTTATTATAGTCTTCGAGTCACCTAGAACATTCAAATTGTGGATTTGTTGGGTCTTTTCTATTTGAAGTCCTTTTAGTAAGGTGTAGGCCTATGCTTTATTATTGGTGTCCTTCCTGAGATTCCAATAATAATTTAGGATTCTTTTTCCTCCGGGATCGAAGNCACACACACCTGCCTCCCCTAGCAGAAATTTAATTATTATGAGTTGAAAGAAGATGGAATTCTCATGTACAAAGGTAAGGTGTATGTGTCGAATTCCAGTGATGAAAAATGAAGTTTTGAAGGAGATGCATAATGTGCCATATGTTGGGCACCCAAGATATCAAAAGAAAATTGCAGCAGTAAGAAGCCAATATTTTTGGCCAAGAATGAAGAAAGAAGTGACTAATTACATAGCTAGATATCTAGAATTCCAAAATGTAAAGACAAAACATAGGCACCCAACAGGTTTTCTATAGCCATTTCCCATTCCATAATGGAAGTGGGAAGTAGTTACAGTTCATTTCATTACTAAGTTTCCCAGAACAATGAAGCAACATGATTCCATCATGGTGGTGGTGGATAAATTGACTAAAGTAGCACATTTTATTCCAGTAAAGACTACACAAAAGGAAACGAATATCGCATAAATTTATATGAAGGAAGTTGCTAGGTTACATGGAGTGCCTAAGGAAATAGTTTAAGACATAGATCCAAAGTTTACTTCCAATTTTTTGAAGGGTTTGTTCAAGGGCTTTGGGACAAATTTAAATCTTAGTACAACATATCATCCATAGTTAGATGGGAAAATATAAGGGGCTAACAAGATGATTGAGGACATGCTTAGAATGTATGAGATGGATCAACCATCAAAGTGGGAATATTATATTCATTTAGTTGAATTTGCCTACAATAATGGGTATCAATCCTCATTGAAGATGAGTATGTTTGAATAATTGTATGGAAGAAAATGTAACACACCACTGATTTGGGATAATCCAGCAGATAGAGCAATTGTTAGGCTAGAATTTTTAAAGGAAATGGAAGAGAAGATGGAAAAGATAAAGCATAATTTAAAATCTTCCCAGCATAGGAAAAAATATTATGTAGACAGGAACATAGTTTTCATAGATTTTAAAGTGGGAGAACATGTTCTCTTAAAAGTAAAGGAAAAGAGAAGTTCAAAAAGATTAGGAAGTTTCCCGAAGTTGGCAACAATATATTGTGGGCCTTTTGAAATATTAGAAAAGATAGAGCTAGTTGCATACATGTTATATTTTCCTGCATCCATGAGACTGCAAAATGTATTTCATGTGTCATTGTTAAAGTAATATGTGCCTGATCCTAGCCCATAGGGGTGTAGACCGATTGGCAAGTGTCGTGTATATGGAAGGAAATTTGTAAATGGAGGTCTCAAGTTTGATTCTCACCCCGACTAACCTGTGCGCCATTCATGCGGGCTACGTGGATGCACCTGGGGTTATAGTGGTAGCCTTTGGGTATCAAACCCGTGTCATGCGAGTACTAGAACCACAAGTTGTTGATTCCCCTAGCAAAAAAAATAAAAATATGTGCCTGATCCTAACCACATAATTGATTGGAATGTGATCCAGGTGGAGCACGAAGGGGATTTCCAGGTGGAACTAGTACACATCCCGGATCGGGAAGTTGGAGTGCTCATGAAAAAATCCATAGGGTTGGTAAAGGTTCAATGGACCTACTATGGTCCTAAAGATGCTACATGGGAGAATAAAGAAAACATGCAGGCAAAGTACCCACAAGTTTTAATAGTTTTGAAGAAAACATAATGCAAGACTCCATTTTGAGCAGCTAAATTATGGAACCACATCTATAAGTCATGGCCAACTTCATTGGGGACCTCGATAAAAGAATGGATCATTCCTTGGGTTAGCCTTGATAAAAATATGGTACATCCCTTGGGTTATCCCTAATAAATGAATGTAACATTCCTTGGGTCGGTGAGTTGAAAGGAACATGAGATTTTGGTTGGAGTTGTTGTTGGAGTTGTTAAATTGTAGAATTTTATTTTCTAAGTATTGAAATGTAATTTTCACACACACACACACACATATATTGGCATAGAATGCATCGAGGACGACGCAAAATTGTACGGGAGGGGGAATGTAACATCCCCACTATAATCCCCAATTTAATTAATGCTTATATAGATATAATGTGTGGCTATTGTAAATGTGTTGAACCTGCACATAATAGATTTAGCTAAACAATAGTACACACATTTTCAGAAAGAATTGGAGAAAGAAGAAGAAGGAGAGAAAGAATGAAAGAATTCTCATTAACTGTTGTGAATAATGAATAATTTACGCATGATATACTATGTATAGATCAATAAGTGTGCATTGGAGGAGAACCAATGCACCATAGTGGTGGTCTAGAGTGATCTAGACACACACCAATAGTTACGAGAGTGAACGACCACCTAGTCTAGTCTCTCAGGAAGTTACGGAAGTGAACTGCCACCTAGTTGAGTTAACTAGTCAACTAGTCTTCAGTTAACTGACTGAACAAAGAGTAGTGAGGAGTTAACTCATGGAATTAAGGCTAATGTGCTAGTCTGGTGATGATACCAAGGCAAGGTCTAATTATCATGGTGATGATCCCAAAGTTGCATGGTGACAAAACCAATGCAAGATCTAAACTCAACTCAACTAGTCAAACTGAAGTGTCAATTGAAAGAGAATATTCTCTAGGTGGAATATTCTCCCCTAAAATATAGGAGACTGGATAATGACTAATTATGACTAATAAAAAAATAAAAACATTGGGAAAAATAAATCCTAGGTGTGTGTGAAGTAACTCCAACACCCCCCCTGAACATCACTATGGTGAAAATAAAGAATGGGTCCTGACAATGAGGCCATGTTAGGTACCCAAATACAAAAGATACATTGAAATAAAGTGAGGAAAGAGGGAAAACCTCATGGGAAAAACCCCCCCTCAAGGTACAATGTATGTAAAAAGAAGAACTACAGTTGCTAGGAAACTGTGTCCTTCACTCCAAGACGAATTCGCAAAGAATGGAACTTTTGCTCGGTGAAGGTCTTAGTGAAGATGTATGTCTTTTGTTCTAATGAAGGACAGAACTATAAGTCGATGATCCCCTCGTGTATTAAGTCCCAGATGTAGTGCATGTGGATCTCGATGTGCTTCGTCCGATGCCTCTTAACTGGATCTCTGCAGAACTTCAGAGTGCTCTGGTTGTCACACCAGATGAAGATCAGCCGATCCCAACTCAGTGAGAAAATGTTGTAGCCACATAGCCTGAATGGTTATGTTAACTACCCCTCTGTACTCTACCTCAGTTGAAGATAGATAAATGGAAGCTTGCTTCTTTCTCGACCAACGGATAGGCCCGTAACCAAGACTGAGTGAGTAACCAGATGTGGACTTGTGATCAGTGTTATCGCCATCCCATTCAGAATCACTAAACCAGATGAGATATAATGTAGAGTCTATTTCATAATGAATCCCAAAGGTGATGGTGCCCTGAACGTATCAAAAGATACACTTTGCAGCTTTCCAATGTAGCTCATGTGGCTCCTGCATGAACCTGGAAACTGTGCCAACTGCATATGAGAGGTCTAGTCTAGAGTGTGTGAGATACAACAAGCTCCCCACCAGTTGTCTGTACAGTGTGTTGTCAACTAGTGGAGTCTCCCCGCCATCCTCAAGTTTGACTCCTAATAGGAAATGATTCAGAGCAGAATTGCAATAACCAGTTCGTCATGTGAAATCTCTCAAGGAGATCTCGTGCATACTTGGCCTGAGACAGTTTGATGATTGATGCATCCTGACTGATCTTAATTCCAAGGAAGAATTGTAGCGGACCCATGTCTGTCATCAAGAACTTTTCATGTAGAATCCTCTTGACTGCAATAATCTTTGAAGTCGAGCACCTAGTGATCGGAAAATCATTGACATATAGAACTAAAAGTAGAAGTGAATCAGTCGTCCTGAGCATGTAGACATTTGGGTCTGATTTACAACATACAAAGTTCTGTGACAATAGGTAGGAATCCATATTGGCATACCATGCCCTCGAAGCCTGCTTGAGGCCATAAAGGGACTTCTTCAGTCGAAATACCAAAGATGAGTCCTGCATAAATCCCTGGGGTTGCTCCATGTAGATCACCTCAGAGAGGTCACCATGAAGAAATGCACTCTTCACGTCCATCTGATGGACTTCCCATACCTTGGTTGCCACAATGGCAAGTGCCAATCATATGGAATCCATCTTCTCTACTGGAGTGAAGGTCTCATCATAGTCAATACCATGAACCTGCTGAAATCCTTTGGCAACAAGCCTGGCTTTGTATCTGCTAATCTTTCCATCTGTTGTGCTCTTGGTCATGTAGACCCATCTGCATCTAACAAGTTTCCTCCCAGAAGGAAGGGGAACCATATCCCAAGTCTAGTTCTCGAGGAGGGAGTTGTACTCCTCCTGCATGGTAGATTCCCAAAAGGGATTTCCAGCAGCCTCGCCATAATACTGTGGATCTAAAGACTGAACCAAGAAAAGATGCCTTTTGGGAAATGGTTCAGTGGTAGTGAGTGAAATAAAAGGTTCCTCGAAATCAGATTGAGTCCTCCTAGTATCGGTTGGATCACCAACGAGATCCCCTGCATCCTAAAGAGTAGTTTGTGCCCACTTGGGCCTCTTCTCTAGCTCTGCAACTGCATATGGATTCTCTGACTCTTCACTTGAGTGTACTAACTCTGAATCTGAATCATTTGAGTCCTATGAATCAGAACTCTCATATGAAGAAGATTTGGCATGTGCATGCTCATCATCTCAAACATGTGGAAGAGTGAAGGTGCTTGTATGCGGCTGCTGAGGTACATGTGAGACACTTTCCTCGAATTGGACACTACTCTCAATGATGAGTCGATCTGAGGAAAGATCAATAAGCCGATATCCCTTCACACCGTCGAGGTATCCAACAAAAATGCACTTAGTTCTCTATGGATCAAGTGCCTTCCTCTTTTCAGAGGGTATCCTGGCCCATGCACGTGAACCAAAAATGCGAAAGTGGGTCACTTCTGGTTTGAGGTTGCTCCAAGCCTCATAAGAGGGTCTTATCCTTGACAGATCTATGGGGAGATCTATTTTGGATGTATTTTGCACAATTAAGTGCTTCGGCCCATAGTCCCTGTGGTAGTGACTTTGCTTGTAGCATGCAAGATGCCATCTCCTTTAGAGATCTATTTTTCTGCTTAGCAACTTCGTTTTGCTGCGGAGTATAGGGAACTGTGTGCTGCAACTGAATCCATGCCCCATGGAAAATATTGTGGATATCATGATTCACATACTCTCCCCCGTTATCAGTTCGTAGGACTTTGATCTTCTTTCTGGACTGTGTCTCAACCAGGGCTTTGAAATCTTTGAGGTGTTGAAAGACCTCAGATTTTTGCCTGAGAAAGTAGATCCAAGTAAGACGTGAGAAATCATCAACAAAAATGAGAACAAACCTCTCTTTGCTAATGGATGGATGTGGAAAAGGACCCATAAGGTCACTATGGATCATATCTAAAGGTGTGAAATCTCTCTAAGACTTTCCTTTGTCGAATTTATCTTGAGGGTGTTTTCCAAGAACACATCCCTCACATACTCCCTTGGAGAAATGGTTGTCTGGTAGACCATCAACCAATCTGTGCTCTCTAAGTTGTTTCATGTATCTGAAATTCAAATGTTGTTGGCACAGGGGTAGACCTAGGGTTCAACGCTGCAATAGTGCACCAACAAAACCCTAACTACTGACCCTTTCAGCAACACCTGAAGTAGAGGCAGGGGGGGTTGTAGGACTCAAGTGTCTACAACCTAGCTGGGACATGGATATGTGATCACAGTACTTAAAAAATCACTTAGCAGTTAACATTCATTAGCATTTAACCCATATTCACATTGCAGGTAAAACCCTAATTACAGAACAACGTATTATTCAACAGAATTTAACACATCCAGGCACTTAGCACATAGAAATAGAGTCAATCTAGCATTCATTCACATTACTAAACACTAAGATACTATATTAAATGCATATAACATACATAAATATGAAAACACTAAGCATAAATCACATCAATCACACAAAGTAACCATAACACAGGATATACGTGGTCCACCCCCAGCGTGGGGCTACGTCCACCAAATCTTCGTCTTCTTTATTATCTTCTGTCAATATCCTTACATGCATAGAGCCTCAAAACCCACTTTGCATAGGACAGGATATCTGCATGCACCTCGCCAGATCCTCCTTCTCGAGTTAGGTCACAACACAAATCCTTCTTACACAGTCTACAGACAAGCTTCTTACAATCACTTGCACTTAGCTCTGCAAGTCTTAACACATAGTATGCACAAATCCTCTAGCTCTGCACTAAGCCACAAACATCCACTACTACTTTCTTACATCGCCTAGATATCTATTTATATATTACAAATGGGGCCTAAACATAGGTAAACCCATGGGCCAACATCCCATACTTGTTACATAAACCCTATGTTGGCAAATGTTTACCAAGTAGCGTATGCTTGTCATTGATGGCAAGTACAGCAGATGGTAGGATAAGAAGGATAAAAATCCCTTGGGGATTCAGATGTGAAAGCTCAGGAGGAACAGCGTTGAAGAAAACACACGCAGCAAAGGCAAAGCTCAAGATACAGGAATTTGCAGAAGAGAAGGAAGACAGAGATCCACAACCACATGATCTCATTCAAATTTCCCGAAAGAACGAGGGCCGTCAGATCAGACACAAGCTGCGAGGGAGATATACCAGCGGGAAAAGCCAAGGTGAAATCCCGACATAATCAGGACCGTCTATTTGGAAGGACGCGTGGCAAGATCGGGTGCCACCGGGAGAAGCTCGTTAGGAGGACAGGTCTCAGCCGTCAGATCCGAGCGCAGGGACCCGACCACCGTTGGATCAATGAGAACCCGCAAGGTCTTTAAAGGGAGTGAAGGTTTGGCTACGGTCATGAGGATAATGGTCATATGGACCAGGAGCGTAGTCATCGGAGGTTCGAGGATCGCGAATTGGATATGTCAAAGTTCCTTGACAACGAAAACCCCGAAATCGCAATATGATCTCAACCGTTAAATCAAGAATTAGATCTGGTCCGTTGATTTCCTTCATCGGAGAATCGGGGATCGCGATTTCAATATGCAAAGAACACTTG
>ML813478.1:22233-36762 GCA_009831015.1 Picea engelmannii | reverse complement strand
TCAGTTGTCCAACACCCTAAACCCAAAAATCCTGCAAAAGGGGGCGATATCCCATGATCTCCGCTTAGCCTGGCGCTTCATCTTCGACCAGCCTGTCAAAGTCCCCAAAAATGGTCAAACATGACCAAGGTTCTCCAAAACTTGGTTGAGGGCCAACAGGCCCCCAACACTCACTTGTGACTTGTCCCGAGTCACTCTGATCTGGGTAACTCTGCCTCGAAGGCATTGAGCTTGGCTCGAGATTCTTCTCCAAAGCCTCCTTCTCGATGAACTCTTGAATAAATTTCTCAGTCATCGGTCCTTCCAAGCATTGTCCTACCGTGGTGACTACTTGGTCTAGCTGTGCACCTAGTCCTTCAATCTCCTCAAAAAGTGTACAAGCTTCATCCTATACTAGCTGGAGCCTCTAGGTCACTTCCATGACTTTACTATGGATGGCATGGACCTGTTGTTGAACTGTGCATTGTTCTTGTGATATTTTCATCCTCTTGACCGGTGATAGTAGCTTCAAGTATGATTGTACCATTGCTGCTTGTTTCTTTCCCTCCTGGATCTGTGACTCCAATGTCCTTAGTTCTGTGTCCTCTACAAGGCGCTCGTAGGTCTGTGCACTTTGAATGATGATTTGCTTGCATTCCAAGGCCAATGCCTTGATTCTTTCGACTGTGCTCCTGGCAGTTTCCTCTCTCTGATCTCGCACTTCCTATGGAGTGCTTGGCACGGCTTGTAGTTCTAGTTCTGCTATTCATGCTTGGAGATGATGAATGGCTTCAACGAGCTTCCCCACCTGGCTCTCAACAGTTTCTTCTCCCATCTATGCTAGTCCTTTCACAGAGAGAATTTCTCTGGTGACTGCTTTTTTGACTCCCATCTGCTCTATGAGCAGTTGTTCTTTCTCCTTCTGGATCTGTGCTCTATCCTCTGCAAACTTCGTCTGGAGGTCATCTTTTTCTTGTTGCGCAACCCGAAGTTGATCTATGGCTTCCTCTTTTTATTGCTTCAGGGCCTCTGTGGCATCTCTGTCGAGTATGCTATTCTGCATAGCTAGGTAGTCTCATCTCCTACTTCTATGTCCCCTACTGACAACGGTGCAGTAGGCACTACGTGGCTCGAATAAAGAGCCAGTTGTACCCCTTTGAGCTCTGCCTCGATCCTGTCAAACATTGTCTCCTTTTTGGCTTTGCTTCACTACAATATGTCTTCTGAGGTATGTGATACATCGACAATGATAAGGTTAATGTCATCCACCGTGAGCACAGTGTGGAATGGAGGTTTATTGGATTTTGACTTCTTCCACGATGAAGGTCTCGTCAGGGAACCCTTTCTTTTCTTGGATGTTTCTATCTCTGTCAGGGGATCTTTAGGCGGTGTTACTTCTCCCTGCTTCTGCTTGTCTTCTTCCCCTTCATCCTCTTCTTTGTCTACTTCATCACCTCCTCCCCCTTCAAGTGAATTTGGTGTAGTTTCCTTTGATGCGCTGCTTAACTCCTATACCTCTTCCTTCTTTTTCTTCTTGTTGTTGTTGGGTGCATCATATTCTTTGCAAGTGACCATAGGGCTTCCGATGAGGTCGGAGTTGGAGAGTTTTTCCTCGTCAAATAGTACAAGGAACTCTGTAGGCCATTCCTTGGTTATTTATTCCATGTCCTCCTTTGTTAGTTTGTAATAGGACTGGAGCTCTGCTTTTTGTTCGTCTCCATGTGCAGTGATATAGATGAAGTGCATGTCTACGTGGAACTTCGCAAGTGGCCTGAACCTGTGCAGGGTATTCAGTGCCATGCGAGGGAAATATTCAATGGCCCTCTTCATCTATAGATAATAGGTGTGGAACACCACATTTGAATGACATTGCTTTTCCATGTCACTCAAATACCATAGCATACTAAACTTCACAGCTAGCGGTTCAGACGGATCAATTTCAGGGAAGGTCACTCCTTCTGACATCTCCCAAGCAATGAAGGCAATGAGAATCAGAAGACAACTAAAATGGAACTCGTAGCCCTGATCCTGAGCTTTGCGACATTATTTCTCTAACTGGTTGACGAAGTAGCTCACCCAGTTCATTTGCAGCCCTTCAACGCATTTTTCTATGAGGTCAACGACAAACCCCATGACCTGCGTTGGCCTATTATTCCTGATGATCTTACCAGCGATCAACTCGCAAGCTAGGTGCACTGTGCCATTCTGGATGGAGGATACCTTATATCCCTGCTTTCCCTTCTCCACATCGTCATAGGTGTCTTTTATTGTCTGTGTCAGGGCATGATCTACAACCTTCCCTAGATAAAAGTCTTGTGGGTCTGGTCCTTGCATGCTTAATCCAGTGATCTGATGGATCAGTTCCATATCTACTATGATGCGCCTATCCAACCATAGGTAACCTCCATGGAAGCACGACAAAAGGATTTTAACGCACGCGTTAACCTCCTGATGTCTATCGAAGTGTGGTAACTTCATTACATTAAGAATGGTGGACCTCGCGATGTCTATAGTCCACAGTTGGGGGATTATTTTTTACTTCTTCCCTGTTGTCTTGGTCAAATACTTGTGTGTTGTGAGCATTCCATGGTTCTTGCGATCTCCCAAGTTGAAGTCATTGATCTTTAGCGTCATAATCCTCTCCAACTGTGGTCCTACTGCGCGTATCCCCTTCGAGAGGTATGCAGTGATTAATGTGTAGTCGAAGTCCCTCGAGACGCTGTCATGACTCACCGCGCCAACCAGAGGTGGGATGTAGTCGAGCATGATTGATGGGATGATCTTCACATTCTCCAAGTCATCACAATGCTTGGTTCGTTTCTCTGTCACAGTTCAGGAGGGCCTAGTTCGACGTGCAGTTGATGGGGATGCTTGCACTCCTCTTGTCGATGAAGCTTGTGCTCCTGCGGACATGACCTTCTTAGCCATGAGGTCTATGAGAATCTCTTTGATGAATTTCTCTATTGCGCTAAAGTTGCCTGATATACATGCTCGATATATGATATCTTAGTTCAGTGAAAAACTAATCAAAGTAGCAGAACAGATGATGAGGTCTCAATAAGCATAGCGTATTAATAGTCAGCTCTCTATGGGATCAAATAATCACAATTGGAAAAAGTGTCCATGGTAAGACATTCGACGGGTTAAATAGATAACATCGTAATGGATTCTTCCGATGGGTAGGAACGCCTCAATCAATGCAATTCCATCTGTTATGGCACAGTCCCAACGGTCCAATGGCGAACGTTCTGGAAATATCTATGTTTGTATTCATTCAGGAGCATCATTCTAATGGTCGGGATGCCTCCAACGGTCATATTTCTCCACCGTGGAGAAGTGCCAATCTGCATTGTTCTTCTATTCCGACGAGGTTCAAGTTCTGCAAGTCTTCCTTCTGCGAATTCCTCTCTGGAACCTCTTGCAATTTTTCTAGCTTTTCTTTATTCTTACTGAGCTTTCTAGCTTTCTTTCCTATGATCTACGTCTCTAGATTCCTCTTTCCATTCTTGTTCTTATCTCCTCTTGGCATAGTAACTTTGCACTGTTGAGGGTCTTTCATAGGGTTCGAGGGTAATACTTCTTCTCTTACTGTTTCTAGAGTAGATTCTCTACTCTCCTGTATGGATACGTTCTCTAATTCTTCTTACATTCTTTCAACTTCGATAGCTAGGTCTATGGCCCTCAGTTGCTTCAACTTGTCCTCATGTTCTTATAGTAAGCGCATTATTCTCCTACCCATGAAATCCCTTAATTCTTGCTTTTTCTGTTCTAGGGCTTCCTCTTCTTCTTTCCTTCGGATCTGATCTTTCTCAATCCAAGTCCTTCCTAACAAAAGTGAAAGAGGGTCATTGTTCTCAATAAACTTAATGACCTCGAATTATTCTTTTTTCGATGCTCCATGAGCAATCATAGGTACATGGGTAAGTATTCCACGTAGAGTTATCATCTTTCCTTTAAATAATCCTATTCCTCCTAGTGAAAGAACCATAACAAGATTTCCTAAGATTTCCCAAGTACTTTCTGTCCTAATGTTCAACTGTGTTTCTCAATCCAATACACAATGTATGTTGAAGTATCCTATTCTTGCTTCTATGCACTCTTTCTCTTTTAAAATATCTGATAAACTGATATCTCTGTGATCATTCAGTGTTTATTTCATCTGCAATAATATAGCCTCTGATTGTTTCTGGTTCTTTAGCATATTCTTCGTATCTTGGCCTTCCTCAAGGTTTTCTTGTCTCATATTCATCTTTTCAACTTTAGCAATCATTCTAGGGAAATCCAAAACTTCATGTTCAGTAGCTTTACAACAAAGGAAAATAGGACTTCTACCAGGGCATTCCTTAGCAAGATGTCCCGGTCTTCTACAATTATAACATAATGTCAATCCTCTCTTTCTCTTAAACGATCCCCAACCTTGCTTGTACTGCGCACTGGGATCAAGTTGATGGACCTACAAAAAATTCTTTCTAGGATCCTGCATCCAATTGTTAGTCCAAAAATTATTTCTATGCATAGGGATAATATATCTTTCACTATTTTTAACAGATCTGTTCATATCATATCTTCTTTCTTCGAGTTGTGCCCTAGTTTTTAGACTACGACCAAATCTATCAAACATACCCAGATCCATTCTTTCAAAAAAAAAAATTCCACTTATCTTACTTTTATCAAAGCACAAAGCTTTAAGATCTTACCTCTTTTCTTCAGATCGGGCTTCTTTTCTCAGAATGAATCTTCACAAGTCAAGTAGAGTACTACTCACTACAACAACAGATCTACGCACTGATATTTCTCTTTTCCTCAGTTCCCAACAATCACAGTTTTAGGACAACGGAACCATTTTTTGTCACAAGGGCAGACCCAGGGTTCAACGCTACAACAACGCACCAACAAAACCCTAACTACCAGCCTTTTCGGCAACACCTACAAAGCAAATGAAGTCTCACCCAAAGTAGAGGCAAGGGGGGTTGCAGGACTCAAGTGTCTACAACCTAGCTGGGACATAGATCTTTGATCATGGTACTTAACAAAGAACTTAGCAAATAACATTCATTATCATTTAACCCATATTCACATCGCAGGTAAAACCCTAATTACATAACAATGCAGTATTCAACATAATTTAACACATCCAAGAACTTAGCACATAGAAATAGAGTCGATCTAGCATTCATTCTCATTACTAAACACTAAGCTACTATATCAGATGCATCTAAAATACATAAATATGAAAACACTAAGCATAAATCAAATCAATCACACAAAGTAACCATAACACAGGATATACATGGTTCACCCCCAACATGGGGCTACGTCCACCAACTCTTCGTCTTCTTTATTATCTTTTGTCAATCTCCTTACATGTACAGAGCCTAAAAACCCACTCTGCATAGGACAAGAGATCTGCATGCACCTCGCTAGATCCTCCTTCTTGAGTTAGGTCACAACACAAAGCCTTCTTACATAGTCTACACACAAGCTTCTTACAATCACTTGCACTTAGCTTTGCAAGTCTTAACACATAGTATGCACAAAGCCTCTAGCTCCGCACTAAGCCACAAACATCCACTACTACTTTCTTACATCACCTAGATATCTATTTATACATTACAAATGGGGCCTAAACATGGGTAAACCCATGGGCCGACATCCCATACCCATTACATAAACCCTAAACCTAGAAAGCCCGCAAAAGGGGGCGAGATCCCGCGATCTCCGCTTCGCCTAGCGCTTCGTCTTCGACCAGCCTGTCGAAGTCCCCAAAAATGGTCAAACACGACCAATGTTCTCCAAAACTTGGTCGAGGGCCAACAAATGTCCAAACCTTTCGTGCCATATCCTACTACTTTCATCATCATGAGTAAGCAGTAAAGCAATTCAGGTTCAATGAATTCAGAAAATGTATACAATCTAGATTGATGATTTACCTCGTCGGTAGCAACCCTGGAGTTGGTTTTCATGTCATATATGTCCATGAAATTTGGTGTGAATATGACTTTCTTTCTGGTGTCAGAATTCGTCATCTGATACATGGAGAGAAGGTTGACAGAAAGTTTGGGAACATGCAACACGTTCTCAAAGCTTATGTTGGTGAGTTCAATCCTTCCATTTCCGATGACTTCGAAAGAAGAGTTGTCCCCCATTAGAATGGGAGGACATTTGCATGCATCCAAAGAAGAATATATTTCTTTTGAGGTATCTATGTGATGTTATTCTCATGAATCTATGATCCAAGAATCAAGAGAGGAGTTGATGGCAATAAAGGCATGGCTAGAATTGCCTTTCTTGGAATTTAGATCTTCTCGCTTCTTCTTCTTGGCACCTTCGGGGATGCGATCTCCAAGGTTTTTTTGATGAATTATTTGAGACATCAGATCTATTTGTTTTTTCATGCATGCAGATTCCGAATGGAATCCTTTGTGACATTACATGCATTTCTCCCCTTTTCTTCCCTTTTCCCCTTTGGATCTGAAGCCATCGGTGAAGGGTTTTGTGTACCCTTCCTTCTTCGGATGTGCATGAGATTTATGTTTATATTTATCTTTATCTTTATGATATTTTTGGTTGCCATCATGCACAGTGAGTTCATGCACCCTTGGGCCTTTGATTGTGCCCATGTTGATGAGCTTGGTTTTCTCTTGTGTCAGGGATTTGATAAAGTCCTCAAGAGAAGGCATCTTCCAAGTGGCTCCGAAGGAAAATCTAACATAATGGAATGTGGATACAAATACAGAGAATTAAGGACCAATCTTGGAGAGAATGGTGAGAACCATTTGTTTCTCCTCCTTTGATTTATCAACCCCGCAGGCTTTGAGTTGCGACAGTAAATCCTTTAATTTTGTAAAGAAATCTTGGATATTTTCGAAGATTTTTTGATCCAATGTGAGCAGCTCCACCTCCAGCATGTGTCCCCTCATCTCATCCTTTTTTCTAAAGAGACATTCTAAGGTGTTCCAGGCTTCATTGGGAGTTTTACAGGAAGATATGTGAAAAAGGAGATCGAGAGAAATAAGACTGCAAATTGTTTCGAGTGCCTCATCCATGTGATTTAAATACTTGGATTTTATATGGCTGATGTAGGTTATGTATATGTATTAAAGGTTAACCTATACAACCCTCTGGTTTGGAGATGAATGGCTATTTTCTCCTTCCATGCAAAATAGTTGTAAGGTGTAAGAATGAATTCTTTTTGGAAATCCATCTTTCCACTGTCTTCAATCTTTTGTACTTGCAAAAAAAATTGTTGTAGCTTTTGATTAGCAGTTCGTTGGCTTTGATACCATGTAAATGTGTTGAAACTACACAGAATATATCTATCTAAACAATAATACACACATTTTCATAGATAATTGGAGAAAGAAGAAGAAGGAGAGAAAGAATGAAAGAATTCTCATTAACCGTTGCGAATAATGAATAATTTACACATGATATAAAATGTATAGCTCAAGGAGTGCGTACTGGAGGAGAACCAATGTGCCATAGTGGTGGTCTAGAGTGATATGGACACACACCAACAGTTACGGGAGTGAACTGCCACCTAGTCTAGTCTCTTAGGCAGTTACAAGAGTGAACTGCCACCTAGTTGAGTTAACTAGTCAACTAGTCTTCAGTTAACTGAATGAACAGAGAGTAGTGAGGAGTTAACTCAAGGAATCAAGGCTAATGTGCCAGTCTGGTGATGATACCAATGCAATATCGAATTAGCATAGTGATGATCCCAATGTTGCATGGTGACAAAACCAATGCAACATTTAAACTCAACTCAACTAGTCAAACTGAAGTGTCAACTGAAAGAGAATATTATCCAGGTGGAATATTCTCCCCTAAAATATAGGAGACTAGATAATGACTAATTATGACTAATAAACAAGGAAAAACCTTAGGAAAAAGAAATCCTAGGTGTGTGTGAAGTAACTCCAACATCTACAACCAAGCAATGTAATATGTGAATTGTATTTCCTTGTTTTATTAATAAAATGTGATTCCAGCTGCTAAGGGGGACATGGACAAGAGATGGGGGTTGAATTAATCCACAAGAGGGGGGAGTGTATAGGATAATGGCCATGAAGGGTCCAAGGGGGAAATACCCATGTATATTAATTTAACCCATTTTCCTAAAATTTGCTATTGTATATGAACCTTCCCATTTCTGATTGAGTGTTCCCAAATCCAATCATTGAATACATGTAAGAGGGTGGGTGTGAGTAGTCACATCCCAAAGTTATTGGGCACATGGGGGTTGAGTACAATTATCTTGGGGAAGAGTGTGAGTCAATAAAGGAAAGACAAAGAGAGGAAATTCGTATGGGTTGGGGGGACAACAGATTTTAGACATTGAGTTTTGGTGCATGAGAGAAAGTAGAGAGGAAGAAACAGATCTTGAATATGATGCAACCATGGAGGTTGAATTCTAGAGAAAGTTGGAGTGTAATTGGAGTGAATAGGAGATGGAAAAATGAAGATCCAGGTTGTCAGGTCTAAAGAGTGAACTCCTTTGTGAGTTGCACTAAAACAACAAGTGTTTGCAGTTGGTTTGTTGATAGTTTTCCTAGTAGCAGTTTCCCTTGAGTTCCTAGCTAAGAGATTCCTAACTACCTGTGCTAGAGAGACCCTGATAAAAGAATGGCACATTCCTTGGGTTAATCCTAATAAATGGATGGTACATCCCTTGGGTTATCCATGATAAACGAATGGTGCATTCCTTGGGTTTACAGGGAAAGAGGAAGAGAGATGATAGAAAATCAGGATACTTGTAGGAGAATATCAGTTGGGTTGAGAGTTTTATGAGTTGTGAATGGACTGTGAGATACCACCCTCTTTTGTGGATTGCTAGCCTCAACTCGGGGGTGGCTGGATGTTGATATTTAGAACAATCAATATATGGTTGGGTGAAACATCTATCCCAAGTAGTTGGTTGAACGATTGTTGTTTAAAGATAAGTGTTTTATCTTGTTGTTGTGTTAAATTATGTGTTTAATTGTTGTGCATGAACTCTATGTATTGGGAAGTGATTTATATGTTGTTTTAATGATTTGTTTAGCTTCATTTCACGTTGATTGTTAGCATGTTGTAGATGCTTCTATTTTATGGTTGTAGACAAAAGCTAAATCTGTTTTAAATCGTTGTTGAAAGCTACAGTAAATTGGTTAACTATAATGAATTCATTTAGTTAGCAAAAAAATTGTTATTTTGTATATTCTGCACCGTAATGTCCCTCGGTTGGTCTAGGGGGAATTACAAGGAACATAGAAAGTCAACATAATTCAACCAAACATCTTCAACCATTTTCAAGCATGGTCAACCATAATCAACCAAATTTAAACAAATTCAAATATGATCAACCGATATCAACCATATTCAACCATTGTTAACCATCGTGAAGCTTAGTCAACCATAGTCTCCCATAATCATAGTCACCCTTATTAAACCTTAGTTAACAATGGTAAACCATAGTCAAACATTTGAACCATGGTTAAACATGGTCAAACATAATCAACCATGTTCAAAACATTGTTAACCATATCCAAAAATGGTGAACCATTGTCAACCATGTTAAACATGGTTGACCATAGTCAAACATGGTCAAATGTAGCCAACCATCATCAACCATCGTCAACCATAGTCAACCATGGTCAACCAAATCCAACCATGATAAAATAGGATCAATCAAATTAAACCATGTTCAAGTGTTTTAACCGATGAAAAATATCGCAATGCAAAATAATCATTTGGCAAAAGTCAGCCAAGAAGAATGTCACACTATGACATAACCATTGAGGAACAATAAAATCAACATAAGTCAACCAAGATGATTGTCAAAATGTAACATAAGGTCAATCATGCTCAACCATAGTCAACGCGATCAATGCAACATAACCATTGAGGAACATAGCAATTCAACATAAGTTCATATTAATCATATGTTTAAGAGATGAAAATTGGAGGGTTTCTATCTCAGCAATGGGTTTCTGGTTAAATGAAAATTGGAGGTCAATTCTTAGGTATATCTCTACATATCATATGTTGTCAAGGGGATGGATAGGGATAAAATTTCAAGAGAAATATGATGCCACTAAACTTCTTTCTATGCATTGGTACCTTGGTATGAATTTTCTTGTGGCTAAGCCTTGGCATCCATTATTTAATGCCAAGGAGGAGATGTTGTCGAGTTGGCCAACTTGGATCAAACTTCCAAATTTTCCTCTAGAGTTCTGGAATGACAATGGGCTCAAGGCTATTGGAAATTTTTTGGGCATGTTTATTTCGTCAGATGAAAGGTATAAATCATGTGGAGTGTGTACAATTGCTCAGATCCTGGTGGATATAGATCCTATAAAGGGACTCTATGAATCTATAGATTTGGTTTTGGGTGAGCACATTTGTGTATGTTGTCATAAAGTGGGACACATAGTGAAGTATTGCTCTCTGAGTTTTCATTCCAAAAAATTTACTCTTGGTCATGACCATGTAGAGGTAGGTCACTCGGTGCCTAACATCGCCACCAATCACAATATTATGGAGCATCGGAGTGGGATTTGGGTTTGAAAAGAATTGAGAAAGGGCATTCATATGAAGGTCAATGTATTTGTGTGAATTTTGACATCTACCCATCTCAATGGGCCAATTTCGAGGCAACATGGTTGGATTTCATTTCTAACAAGTTTTTAACGGGTAAGGCTTTTCCCTCCCTTTCTCATACATTTGAAGTTTTAAACCTTGTTGAGGCTTTTCGTTCCACCAATGGTGATCTTGTTGCTAGGCCATTGGGGATGGGAGTTCCACATGTGCTTTTTGTGGAAGATAATGGTGTGGTTCCATCGAAGGTTGACGAGGCTATGAACCTTGATATCCAAGGGGTCTCTCGTAAGTATAAACTGGGTGGGTCTGGTCCCTCTTCCTCTTCATCAGGGAGGGATTCCATATAAATTATGACATGGGACTCATACCTAGTTTTTTCACTCAACAAAACTAGGAACCAACACATTCAAAGAATTGAGCCCGACCAGGGTGGGTCAAAAAGTTTCCATTAATATTTCTCATGAGAAAGATTTATGGGAGGTCACTTAGGGGAGACAGAGGCTTATACTAATGGTCCTTATAGCATAAACAATCTCCATGGTTCCTTCCTCGTGAAACTCCTCTATGCTAATATGAAATTCTTAGAGGGGAGGGACAATTTTTTTTCCCTAAAGCGTCTGGTTAAACTTGAAAAGCTAGACATGATATTTGTTCAAGAGTTGATGGATCCATGCAATCAAATCATTGATGAGTTGGTCAAGTTGTTCCCAGGGTGGAATTTTCTAAGGTATGATTCCATAAGCATCTCTAGAGGTTTTCTAACGGGATTCAATGAAAATTTTGTTCTTTCAAATTGTTTTTCTTTGTAGTTTGTGTTGTTTATTGATAATAATATTTTTCTCTGCTTAATATCTACGGGCCTTATGTTGGTCATGAATACTATTGGAATAGGGTTTTGGGTTCATATTGTATCCAATAGGATTCATTAATTATTGGTGGAGATATGAATCTTACCACAAGCAAAGAGGAAATTTAGGGCTCTTGCTCTAGGGAAGCCGTGTTGGATAACTTTTTATTTAATAAGTTTGAATTGGCGGGACTGGTGGATGCAGAACCTACTTCATTTCCACCCACATGGTGCAATAATATAATTGAGACAAATGGGATATCAAAAAGACTGGATCGTTTTTTAATCCTTCAAAATCTCATTCTAAGTGTTGGATTTATTCAAGTGTGGGTCAGAATAATCAGGTGCTCTGACCATTTCCTGATTTATCTTGAAATAGATAGACCCTTGGGGAAGCTCGGTTCTCCTTTCAAACACAACTCTACTTGGTAAGAATTGGAGGAATTCCATGATCTAGTAAAGGAAAATTGGAATTCTTTTTTGTTGCATACTAATGAGTTAGCTTCTTCTTAATTCATACCCTTGCTACAAGTTCATAAGAGGGATATTGTTGGTTGTGCCAAGGATAGGAGGAAGGCTTTGTATGATGATCTTTTGTATATTGAAGACAAGTTGGATGATGTATACAAGAAGGCTATTAATGGTCAAGGTTCACATGATATATTAGATACTTTTCGTCTTTTGGAATCTAAGAGGCATACTATTTTAGTGGAGCAGGAAAAATCTTGGAGGTAGAAAAGTTGGGCTCTATGGTTATCGACAGGAGATAAGAACACAAAGTATTTCAATACTTTTTCCAAGTATAGGTGAAGCTTCAATTCAATATGGGAATTAAAGGATTTGAAGGGGCGAAAAGTGTGGGGTTTTCAAAATCTCATTGCATTGGGAATTCATCATTTTAAAAACCTTTACAAGGAGCCTTAGCATGCCAAGGTGGAAGAAATGCTCAAAATGCTCATAATGTTACCCATCTCCTCTTTTTAGATGGCGCTCTTATCTTTGTCACTGTGAGGGGGCAAAAGAAAGAGTGCTTAAAGAAATTATGAATCTATTTTGTGACATAATTAGAATGATGGTAAATTTCGCCAAGTCAACCATTTATTTCCCACGGATCGATTTAAATTTGAGGGATGAACTGTTAAATATTTTTAACTTTCACGAAGGCAAATTGAAGGAGGGATTCAAGTAACTTGGATTTAACCCCGGGCCTAATAAATATTGGAATGAAAATTGGACATGGTTATTGACTCTTGAAAAGAGTAGAGAGATGAATTAATCTTTCGTGCAACAAGTGGATTTTGAGGGGTGGATGTCTAGTTCTCATCAAGTTTATCATAGAAGAAATTATTGTGTACTGGAATCTCATGGTTAAGATACTCAAAATCATTTTGAATATAATCAAGAAATTTTGTTTTAACTACCTGTAGAAGGGAAACACATAGTACTTGGGTTCGCATTTGGTAAGTTGGAAGACCCTCTCTAAACCTAATAATTTAGGAGGATGGGGGCTTAAGGATGTTGTTGTGTTTGGTCAGTCATTAGTGGCCAGATCCCTATGGGTATTATTGACCAAGGATATCCTTTGTAGGTGTATTCCAGTCGAGAAATATATTTCTCCTCTCTCGATTATTGCTTGGGTAAGAAAGGTAAATACAAATATTCCAATTGCATAAAATCAATTGAAAATGATAGTCATGTATTTCCTTTAATTGGTAAATGGTTAACATGGAAAGTCAGTTTTGGGAAGTAGCTCAGTGTTGGATCCGATGTTATTTTGGATTGTAGTAATGAGATATTTTTTCCTAGGGAAGTTACTTATTTTCCTATGAATTCAGAACGTTGTGTTCTACACAGGATAGTTGATCCACTTTCGAATGCAATTTAGAAATAAGGATGGTTATTTGGAGAGCACATATGTCTTCCTATCCCTTGGTATCCATTTTGGGATAAATACACCTCTGAGCTCAAATGGGTTCACATTCATTTGAATTTCGAGGAAGATGAATTGGCATGGGTGTTCGACAAGTCAGGGGGGTTTATTCTACAAAGCTCAGGTACTCAACATCAAAGGAGGAAGTCTATCAAATTGAGGAGTGGTGGTATAAGAAAATATGGAAGATAAATTACTCGTCCAAATGCATTTTATTTATCTAGTTAGTTTTAAAAGAAATGGTTTTCACGTGGGGCAAAATTCAAAGAAGGGGTAAGCAGGATCCCAACCTCTGTTATCTTTGTAAATTGGAGGAAGAATAAAATCCTCACCTGTTCCATTATGTTCTTTTTTGTCGCAATTTGGGATGATATTAGTAGAAAATCGGGCATTCCTCCATCGTGGAGAAAAAAATGCTTCCTGGAATTTTTTACCAATACTTAGTTGAAAAATAGAGGGAATTTCCACCTCTCGTGGTTTGGGGAATTTGGATTTCTAGGAACAATAACATGTTTGAAGGAATATGGAGACCATATGTCTAGATCACTTAGCATGTTTTGGGTATGTTGGTTAATTTCAAGGATTTTGAGGTGGTTTCACAGCCTCGAACCCTTTCTCCCTTGGAAATTTATCAATCATACCCTTGGAGATTTTTCAATGGGGCTTCCCAGGAGCAGGGGAAAATGTGTGGAGGTGGATTCATTCTTTTCTTAAATGAAGATCACTATATTTCAAGGAAGGTTCGATTAGGAGCTAGTTCAATGCTCTATATGGCAGGGGTGATTTTAAAGATGGAAAATTACTTTAAAATGTAGAAACCTTGGTGAATCTTACTAAGCTTTCATATGCCAACTATGAAATATTTGTGATATTTTTATAAAAGTATTCAAATTTCTAAGGATTTTGTATGGTTTGTATAAAATTTTGGCGATTTTTAAGGTTAAATAATTTTATTCTATAGAATTTGGGCGAATCATTTTTAGAATAGCGAATCATTTTTTTGGGAAAGCCATGGAAAATTAGCCCATGAGCGAAATTTAGCCCCTAAAATCATCCCTAGTATATGGGTTGTTGAAGTATGCCCTTGGCCATGGTGTACTAAATTTGCAAGCCTATGGAGATTCTAAAATGGTCATCGATTGTATGTTGGGTATTTCTGAAATTATGAATAATTATCTTCATCATATAGGTC
>ML813477.1:119073-135836 GCA_009831015.1 Picea engelmannii | reverse complement strand
TTAGGCATTGATTTATAATATCACTAATTTAGTTATGAAAAATTTAGTGAGAGCATGTCTTACTATCTTGTTGATATGTTGTCGTATCCGTGAAAACTTGCGTGTAATACTCGTAAGCGTTGATTATTGGAAAGTCAGGGGCCTTCACCAGTTCATAGTTACTTGGTGCATAGTCGCACAAGAGAGAATACTCTAGAACAGAATAATTTGGCACCAAAGTAACGAGTGGATTAGTTTTTTGACATCCGTCTAAAAGGACATAAAATGATCTCGATTCAGACTTATTCACCGTCTCGATCTCCGCAAAATACAGCACCACTATTCTTGTCACCGAATTTTCGGTTTCTGTCCACCTACTCCTACTCCAACTCCAACTCAATGGAAAGGAGTTCAAGCCCTTTACAACCCACGCAGTTTGCAGGACATCAGTTGGAGGAAGATTTTGGGTATTGTTGGTTGAAAGAGGCTTTCTCGAACTTACATTGCGTACATTTAAATCCGACGGTAAATCGGATGATGTCGCCCAGATGCGATCGAATTTGTCCATAGGATACCTGCTCAATTAACCATACAAAACTATAGAAGTCAATCATTAACAAAAAAATATCAAAACTGCTCAATCGTGCTGCATCAAAATCAATCTTACTAAAGATTTAAGTTTTTATAAATTTCTTTGGGTATATTTATAAAAAGTTCAAATGTTTACCGAACCGATGAATTTCCACCAGTATCAACTCTCGATTCTAAAACCAGGATATATCCTGGAACTGGACTGTCATACATTTCATATACATACATGTCATCTTGGAGCCTCCTCAATTCGATACCAGAGATAAACGGATCATCAGTCTCCGAAGTTCTGACCAAGCAAATGTACTCCACTCTGCCAGCAGTAAATAATATATACTCGTAATAAAATGGATCTACAGTTTTGGCCGTTACGTTTTGAAGAAACAACATATCCACTGTCTCAATAGAAAAAGCGAAGTTAATTGGAAAATTTTGGTATCCATTAAAATTTCCAACGGCGAACCATAATCTTAAGAGGTGAGTCACATTAGGGGTCACAGACAAGTGATAGCAAGATTTGTTAAGAGGCTTTGGGAAAAAACGTAGACTATGCAAGGCAGAGCCAAAGGCTTCTTTACTGGCGTCCCCTATGTCTCCCGACTGACCTACGTCTATGTAATCAGCATCAGTTACCCATGTTATATTGTTTTCCGCTGTGTGATTCGTTTTTCCTCCACAATTGATACTCAAAAATCCTGCAAAAAAGATAATTAATAAACAATATCTTGTCAACCAAATATGAAAAAAATGTTGATTGAACCTTATAAAACAGGGTATCAGATGAAGATTATAAAACAAAGCTCTATTAAACGATGATTCTTTCTTAAAAAAATAGACGAAACTGAAATACACCAATACTCATTACAGACCTGGTTGAGCACTGATCACAGTGAATAAACCCAAGAGCATGCCGATTAGGGCTAACCAACCGCCCCATTTGACAAAACGAATTTTGTCCATCGGTCCACCAAATTTTTATGAAGTGTTTCGAAGCAGTAGATTGGAAGCGGAAGGATTTAGACAGATGCCTGCTTGAAGTTGAAGTGTTATTAGCATATGCTTTTCGGCTCAGCCTTCTCTCAAACTTCTATTGCTATCCCTCCTCTATGTGACCTGGCCAGAGTAAATTATATATAACATTTCAATTTTTACCATTTCTTCACAAAGTGATTAAACGCGTAACTTGTAATGGTTCATTAACATGGGATTCCACCTCTTTACCCAAGTTAGAATTTGGACCCTTAGAATGGATATAAAGTGGAACTTATTGGACGCTTTGAAAGTGAGTGTCATGCTTGGTAGAGTTAGTTGGAATTTGACGGGCAAAAATGTCCGTTAGTTAAAATACGGTATCTAAGTGACTAAATTTATTGAAGGCCAAAGTCGAGAGCCTGTAAGTCGCAACTTTGTTGTAGATTTACGGTGACCCTCACTTCAGCCTTTCCCTACAAGCTACACTGGTCGAAGTTTTGGTTGACCCACTACGTGAGTCATGACGTGGAAGAAAAACTGACTTTTTTCAACTTTTCCTCACTTGATGAGTTGTGTGTTTGAGATATGAGCGAAGGGAGATTGAAGGTGCTACAAATAAATAGAGTACACTGAACCACATACAAGTGAGAGGGAGCTCACAATACTCAGCTAATCCAACAAGTCATCAATCCTTCGGAAAGAATAAATGTTCTTGATGGTCACCTTATGCAAAGCTCTATAGTCAATGCGCATCCTCCAACTTCCATCCTTCTTGAGCACTATGATGATGGGTGACCTACAAGGTGAAGTACTAGGCTTTATGACTCCCCGCTTCAACAACCGCTGCAATTGTTTCTTCACTTCATCTAACTCCAAAATAGATAGGATATAAAATCCAATGTTAGGTAATAGAGATTCTAGTCACGATTGAATCTCATGTTCAATCTCCCTCTTAGGATTAATGAGAAAAATCAATTAGATTTATAGATTAGATTTCACTCTTATCAAAGTGGATCTCAAATCACTTTTAACCCCAATATGCTTCACAACGAAACAAGCTATAAACAATATTATAATTTTAATGCATTCTAGAAGTTTCTTCATTACTCTAACATTCCTTTTAATGGAGAAAGGGATTTTATATTATACCTAACTTGCTTCTAAAAATTTCAAACTTGAGTTTACCAAGAGATTTGGTAAATATATCAGCCACATTATCATTGATATTACAAAATATCAAACCAATTTTGTTTGATTCAATCTTCTCTCTCACAAAGTGATGTTGTAGCTCGATGTGTTTTGATCTTGCATGATATAATGGATTGTGTGAAAATTTGATAGCATTTTGATTGTCACAGTTGCATGTTGGACCATTTTGCTCCTCTTCGACATCTGCAAGAATTTTCCGCAACCAAATAGCTTCACAGGTGGCACTGGTCAACGATTTATACTCAGATTCTGTTGACGACAAAGAAACAGTAGGCTGCTTCTTTCTACTCCATGATACAACCCCCGATCCTATATGAAATTCATAGCCTGAGGTAGATCTTCTATCATCATGATTTCCTGCCCAATCTGAATCATACAAACATGTTAGATCAATATCAAATTCATCAGTGTACATAATACCAAAATTTATTGTTCCTTTCAAGTAACAAACTACTTTCTTTGCATCTTTCCAGTGACTCTCTGAAGACTTAATCATGAACTGACTAAGGATGCTAACTAAGTATACAATGTTTGGTCTCGTAGTGGTGAGGTAGTTCAGACTTCCCACCAACTGACGATATAAGTACCATCTACCTTTTTAGTTCCATCTTCATTGTATAACTTTGCATTCTGTTCTAAGGTAAGGGAGTTGACATAGCTTTATATTCACTCATATTGAACTTTCTAAGAATTTCTTTTGTGTATTTACTTTGAGTGATCAATGTTTTACCATGCTCTCTCCAAACCTCAATTCCTAAACAATAAAGCAATTCACCAAGATCTTTCATTTCAAATTCTTGAGACAACTGAATTTTAATCTCTTCAACTAACTTGCATGCACTGCCTATAATAATGAGATAATCTACATATAAAGATATTAAAGCAACATTTCCTTTTTCATCTTTCTTAACATACATGCTAGGATCATTTTTTCTTTTCACAAACCCATTCTAATAAATTAAGGTATCTATCTTTACAAACCAAGATCTCGGTGACTATTTCAAATCATATAATGCTTTCCTGAACCTGCAGACTAGATGCTCATGTCCCTGCTTGACAAACCATTCAGGTTGAACCAAATAAACCTCTTCTTTTAAATCACCATTAAGAAAAGCAGTTTTGACATCTAACTGATGTATTTTCCAATTATGTTTAGTAGCTAAAGAAATCAATATTCTAATTGTATTCATTTTAGCTACTGGTGCAAAAGTATCTTTGTAATCAATTCCTTCATTTTGTGAATATCCTTTTGCAACTAATCTTGCCTTATATATATCAATGCTACCATCTACTTTAAATTTAGATTTATACAACCATTTGCTTCCAATAGGGACTTTGTTTTCAGACAGATTAACTAATACCCATGTTTGATTTTTCATAAGGGAGTCATACTCATCATTCATAGCATTTCTCCACTCTTCATGTTTTTTAGCTTGATCATAGTTTACAGGTTCTACAACATTCATTACATGAGACATCAATGCATAATCTTTATACCTTATGGGTGGCTGAGTTTGTCGTGATGACCTCATTGGTCCTTCACTGCTTTCATCTTGTCTCTTGCTCTGTGGTGACTCTTCTGCACTTGATGTATCCTGACTGTTTGAAGTCTCCATACTGCTTTCATTTCGATTTCGAACCTGTACCTGCTCTTGTTCTTGTTTAACCATTGCATCTATTTTTTCATGTTCATCACTATCATTATGCCAAACATCTTCATCATTCATTGTATCAACTCTATCTGCATTCTCATGAAACATTACATCTCTACTTGCAAACTATTTATGTGAACTAAGATCAAACAATTTGTACACTTTTTTATCAGTACAATACCCAATAAAAACACACTTGATTGACTTCGCATCAAGTTTTCTTCTCTCATCCTTTGGAATAGGTGTAAAGGCAGTGGATCCAAATACTCTTAAATGTCTGACATTAGATTTATAACCATAAAGAATCTCAAAAGGAGTTTGGAAATCTAATTTCTTAGTTGGACTTTGATTCTTTAAATAAACTGCAGTATTAACAACTTCTTCCCAAAAACCATTAGAAATGTTTTTACCTTGAAGGATACTGTGAGCACACTCCACCGGTGTTATGTTTTTTCTCTCAGCAACACCATTTTTCTGAGGTGTATGAGGTATTGTAAATTGTTGTTGGATCCCATGAAATTTACAATAACTTTTAAATGCATCTGATTTATATTCACCACCCTCATCAGATCTAAAAACTTTAATACATTTGCCTGTCTGTTTTTCAGTCATAGTTTTGAATTCTTTAAAGTATTCAAATCATCACTTTTTCTCCTTATGAAATAGGCCCATGTATATCTAAATCTATCATCAACAAAAATAAGAAAGTAGGAAGCACCACCAAGTGATCTAGTTTGCATAGGTCCGCATACATCAATATGAACTAATTCAAGAATATTTGTTTGTCTTTTCTTAGTATGTATGGGAAACTCCTCTCTATGTTGCTTACCAAGTGCACATGCTTCACATTGAAAATGATCATTCTTCATAACAGGGAGACCTTCTACCATAGTTTTTCTTTGCAACAACATCAAATCATTGTAATTTAGGTGCCCATACATGTGGTGCCATAACTCTTTTGTTGACATTGCTATGGATGTCAATGCAACATGATGATTCATTGTCACATCCAACTTATACAATCCACCAACCCTGGTACCTATGGAAACAACCCTATAGTGATTCTGGATATCTTTCACAACACACCTCAACTTACCAAATTCCACTGTTAGATTATTATCACTGATAGTTGAAACAGATAGATCAAATTCTTTTTAATACCAGGAACATACATCACATTATTAATCTGTCTCAATTGTCCATTAGGTAAATTCACACTTATTACTCCAAAGCCTTGGACTTTGTGTGATCTATTATCTCCTACGTAGATGTGTGTGCTATCAATTTTCTCATAATATTCATCATACCATTCTTTATTACAGGTCATATGAGTTGATGCACCAGAATCTATGAACCATGAATTCTCATCATCCGTTTCAGCAGACAACGCAACTTCAGAAATAAACACCTTAAGATTTTTAAATCCATCATTGACTGAAGTGTCTTTATGCACATAATTTCCATTATGTCTTTTATATCTCTGATTTGATTCATGATTCTTTCTTCTATAGAAATATTTAGTAAGATGTCCAGGTTTTCCAAAATATTCACATTCAACATTTCTCTTAACATAAGAATCAGGATGTGTCATACCTTTTTTCTTCGCTTGAAATCGGCCTTTGTTCTTGTCCCACGGTTTACCTCGGTATGATATTTTATCTTTTGCAATCAAAGCTAAATCTGAGCCACTTGAGTCATGATCATAGTTCTTCATTCTTTCTTCCTCTTGAAGAAGGATACCAACAAATTCATCAAAAGTAGGGGGCGTAGGTCTAGCTGAGAGTGCTAAAATAAAGACTTTATAATCTTGCACTAAACCCTTCAAAGCAATTGTTACTAAATCATTACTGGAAACATTTTCACCAATGTCACCCAACTTATCACTTAAATCTTCAATTCTAGAAACAAAATTGCATATGCTTTCATTGGCTTCCATTTTGATAGATAGTATCTTAGTTTTTAAAAATAAGATCTGGTTTGCATTAGAGGTTTCGTTCAAACCTTTGAGAACATCCCACGTCTCTTTGGAAGTTTTACAGTCCCTTATATGAGGAATGATGTTGTCCTTTACGGACATACGCAATATCACTTTCTCTTTCATCTCTCGCATATCCCAATATGGAATCGAGGCAACAACAATGGGTTTGAGCTCATCTCCTTTGATAATCGTCCATAGGCTATATGCCTCTAGAATGGTGGTCAGCTTAAACTTCTAGTTTACATAATTCTCTCCATCAAGTTTAATATACTCATTTAAATATGAATCAACAAGAGAGTTTGCCATCTTCATGTGTAACAATTATTAGCGAAAATTTAAAAAAAAGGTGTTGCTGGATTTATTTTACCTCCTAGCAAGCTCCTCCTCAACGGTCTTCCTTTGGCAGATTGTAAAATTTTGCACTGCTCCACGCATATATAACCAACTTTGCTCTGCTCCACAGAGCAACCACAACACTCCACTAGACTTCACTTTTGTTTTGGCTATGTACACAACACAAAGGCGACAAATGGTGTGAACTCAGGTTGCAACACCCAAAGATTGCAAATCGTGGGTCACTCCTCTATACGATTCAGCCTATGCAAATCCCTGCATCTAACTCATCACGTATTCACGATACATCAGGTGCAACTCAACACACAATCACACAATGTTGTGAACATGGATCGACATGCAGCAAACAATGAATGCAGGGAATCCATCTCTTGCAGTAGTAAGCACGCAACAACAACGAACGCTCCTTGCAGGGACAACGAAGCCACGGGACAACAAACAAAAAAAAAAAAATTTCATGGACAACAATACCAAAATCCACCGCACAACAGCAAATACTCCAAGATACAGTCTGCACTCCACGCAAAGAGAATACCAAGAGAGATGGACTCTTCAGCTCAAGGGTTGGAACAACTCCAGTGTGCACACACACAGCACGAGCTTAAACAAATGAGACCTGGATTTCTACTTCTTGAACAGTGAACATGGTTGATGGTAAACTCCAACAATGATGGCATCGACAACAACACTGACAAATGTCTTCACAAATGATGGGTCGACTCTCTTTACTGAACCGAAAGTGGTGTGGTTCCCCGCGCAGTTATCAACCTCAGCTTTCATACCAAAATAAATAACGTAGGCTAAACCATACACAAGTGAGACGAAGCTCACAAAACTTGGATTAATGAGAAAAATCAATTACATTTATAGATTAGATTACAAATTTTAATTAAAAATATTAAAGAAAAATCTCTTAAAACAAGATACCATGTTAGCCTAGAAGACACGAAAATTCTCTTAAAAAAAATCACCTCTTTAAACAATGTATTAGAAACGTTAATGAAATCCGAAAACACCCTAGGTTACCTAAATAGAGACAGTGGGTTAGAACTAAGTGAAAAATGGTTGCTTTGATCCACAAAAATAACAATAATCATTGATAATTATTTAATTCAAATACTATAAATTAATTTTTTCATTAATAACCCCATCTAATCACCTTAATAAAACACTTATTAAATAAACACTCTTATCAAAGAATATTAAAATAATTGCTCATATTTATAACATTAAATATTAAGATTAACCTAATTTAAGATAACTTAATAAAGACTCTTTAAATAAATTGTTACCTAAAACTTATAAACATAATTGATTAAAATTAATAAAATTTATAACCTTGTATTAATAAATATTTAAAATATACCTAAACCTTAATAACATAATTGTAAACCTTAAAATACTTAATAGTTTACATAATAACTAATAATTAAACCCTACTTTTTAATTATAATACCTAAAACATAGTTAATTTAAAGTAAGATAAAAACATTAAATCAATAATAATTTAGAATAAACCTTAACCTAAAATAAACAAACTAAGAAACCCTAAAAAGATTTAAACAAAGAATTAATTTTTATTAAATAATTTTACTAAAATCAGAGGTTCATTGTCTTAAAGATGGATCCTGGACAAAACTCGGATCAACTACTAAAAATTAATTGGAGTGATTAAATCTATATAATTAGAATACCCTAAAAAAATTTCATCTTACTAAATTAATTTATGCATTCAAAAATACAATTTAAACAACATAAAATGAAGACATGAAAATTTAAAAAAAAATCGATATTTAAACAACACCAATAAAAATGACTCCTTCACTGTCCAATAAGTTCATACATTCAATCCGATTTCAAAGTAACCAAAGCTACTTCAAAGTACCTCAGGGCTATGGCTACGTGAGTTGTTGCCACTAATCAGTGCGATTCGGTCCTTCAATTTTGATATCATGTCAGTGCTACGTTGGTCCTTCAATTTTATATCATGGAATGCCAGCGCAGTCATGCATTGAATTTGACTGTGAATTGGCTCATGGTTATTATAAATGTACTAAGCTATAACTTGACTTTCATGAAGATTCGGTCTATTGCGTTGCGTATATCAGTGGGTAATGCATATATTAATGTATTCTTTGGCCGTGTGGGGTCCTCCACGGATGGTTTCTGCTTCGGACTAGTCTCGGTTTCAACACCACTGGCCGGTGCCCATATTGCGAAACTCATATAAAATCTTGTCTTGATTTCAACACCCTTGCCAAGTGCCTAAAATCTCTAATCTTGGTTTCAACAGCCCTGCCAAGTGCCCATGTATCAAAATTCATATAAAATCTCGCCTTGCCTTTCAGCCTTCAGGTATCTCGAGTTTTTCAAACTAATGCCATAACCTGCAACTGCGCCGGTTGACCCATCCTTCATGCACTGCAATATAGCTGGCGACCACCACCTCGTAAACCATAGATCATAGACCTAGGCAACCAAGTCTCCAACATCGATACCAAACACCTACAACCTCTGACAAACATTTTTGTCACCAAATGAGAATCTGCATCAATTCAGATGTATAAAATTCGGTTTTCTTTTAAATTCGATATATTTTTTTCACCACATGAGAATCTTCATTCTATAAAAATCAGTTTTCTTTTAAAATGGTTGTTAACCTAATTTATTCGGTTAAACACGTTTTTTTTTTTTTTTTCTATATTTGTTAGAAATCCTTTTAAATCCTGCCATTGATTGTTGGATTTTTAGATTTGAGTGATTATTTTTGTATAATTCTGGTGTCCTAGGGTTTTTTTAGCAGATTAAATCCATTTCCACATTCAAAAATGCAATTTAAAAAGTAGAAAATTGTGTTTTTGTACAAATTTAAGTCGATTCCAACATAAGACAACTTCTTTTATTCTTGTATCAAACTCTGATTTTATTCTTCTATTAAAATTTGTTTTAATAAACCTTTTAAAAATAAAATTGATCACCAAATCTAAAAAACTAATATCCAACCACTTACATTCTCACAAATGGTTTTCTTACCACGAGAAAATCTCCATCAATCTTAAAGCATAAATTTCAATTATTCCTCTGAAAATGCTCTCTAATTTCAAATTTTTCTTTGGTTATAAAATTAGAGAATCTAGAAGGTCAGATTTTTATTTAATCAAAACTATGATCTATTTTTCAGAAATCTAATTACTATGGTTTTTAATTCTATAAACATGATTTTTCCTAATATTTAGGAGAGGCAGATTGAAGGACTGAAAAATCTTAAAAGATATTTTGTAAGTGTTCTGTGATGCCTATGAGATGGAGATTCTTGAGAAAAAATATGTTTTTATACAAAACAATGTAGACACTACTTTACTTAGACAGATTGTTCTGCTTTTTCCCATTCACATTGAATCCTTGGATTCAGGTTTTAAATATTTGTGCTTTTTTTTAAGGCCTAACTATTATAAGGAGGAGGATTGTCATTGGCTTGTCCAAAAAATTGATAAAAGAATGGGTATTTGGACATACATATGGCTTTTTTTGGGAGGCAAACTAACCCTTCTTAAATATGTTTTACAGAGCATCCTTGTGTATTGGTTGTCTTTGGAAAAAATTTCTACTTCGATCTTAAAATCCATTAGAAATAAAATGTTTCATTTTCTTTGGGTTGGTTGTTTTGAAGGGAGAAAATTTCATCTTTCCAATTGGGAAAGTATTTCTATTCCTAAGAAATTAAAAGATTGGGGTATCAAGCATTTAGATTGGTTTGAAAAAGCTCTTTATATGAAAAACTTGTGGAGAGGTCTCCTTGGTACAAGAGTGTGGTGTAATTTGTAGATTTTAAAATCCCATTCAAAATTTTAAAAATTCATATCAAGCAAAATTATGATTTTTTTCAAATTTTAATTAAAAACATTAAAGTAAAATGAACGTTGCATATTCAAACAGTGTTACATTAAATTTAATATATAAATATAATATATGCTAGATATATACAATGTCATGAAATATTTAATGATGGTAAATAAAAATATTGTAGGTATATTTTTGATAATTTTTACAGGTTAAAATTTGTTGAAACTCGAAATTCTAGTGATTAAGTTTGTATAATTAGAATGTTTTGAAATTTTTTCAGAGCCGTGAATTAATTTATACATTCAAAAATACAATTTAAACAACATAAAATGGAAATTTAACTAAAATCTATTTTATCTTTTATCTTAACATAAAAATATTAAAAAAAACCAATATTTAAAACCCAATAAAAATTACTCCTTCAGTGTGCAATAAGTACATACATTCAATACGATTCCAAAGTAACCAAAGCTACTTCAAAGTACCTCATGGCTATGGCTACGTGAGTTGTTGCCACTAATCAGTGCTATTCGGTCCTTCAATTTTCATATCATGGTGGTCAGTGCTACGTTGGTCCTTCAATTTTTATATCATGGAATGCCAGCGCAGTCATGCATTGAATTTGACTGTGAATTGGCTCATGATTTATTATAAATGTATTAAGTTATAACTTGACTTTTATGAAGATTAGGTCTATTGCGTTGCGTATATCAGTGGGTAATGCATATATTAATTTATTCTTGATTTCAACACCCTTGCCAAGTGCCTAAAATCTCTAGTCTTGGTTTCAACACCCTGCCCAGTGCCCACGTTGCAAAATTCATATAAAATCTCCCTTTCAACACCTTTGCCATAACCTGCAACTGCGCCGGTTGATCAATCCTTCATGTTCTGCAATATAGCTGGCGACCACCGCCTCGTACACCATAGATCATAGACCTAGGCCACCAAGTCTCCAACATCGATACCAAACACCTACAACCAACATTTTTGTCACCAAATGAGAATCTCCATCCATTCCGATGTATAAAATTCGGTTTTCTCTTAAAATGGTTATATTTTTCTCACCACATGAGAATCTTCATTGTATAAAAATCAGTTTTTTTTTAAATTGGTTGTTAAGATATTTATTTGGTTAAACTTTTTTTTTTTTAATTTGTTCATATAATATTGGATTTGTAGATATAAGTGATTTTTTTATATAATTCTAATGTTTTTTATATAATTCTGAGGGTTTTTTTAGCAAGTTGAATCCATTTTTACATTCAAAAACACAATTTAAAAAATAGAAAATTATGGTTTTGTACAAATTTAAGTGACAACATCATTTATTCTTGTATCTATTTCTAGTATTTATTCTTCTATTAAAATTTGTTTTAATGAACTTTTTAAAAATAAAAGTGACCACCAAGTCTAAAAAACTAATATCCAAACACTTACAATCCCACAAATGGTTTTCTTACCACTAGAAAATCTCCATCAATCATAAAGCATAGATTTCAGTTTTTCCTCCGAAAATGCTTTCTTAGTAGTCTCTAATTTTATACCAAATTTTTCTTTGGTTATAAAATTAGAGAATCTAGAAGGTCAGATTTTTATTTAATGAGAACTATGATCTATTTTTCAAAAATCTAAATTTACTTTCTTATTATGGTTTTTACTACTTGGAAATCTTAGTTTTTTTGCCTTCCACATTGAATCCTTGGATTCACGTTTTAAATATTTGTGCTTAAGGATTGGCGTTGGCTTGTCAAAAAAATTGATAAAAGAATGGGTATTTGGACATACATATGGCTTTCTTTGGGAGGGAGACTAACCCTTCTTAAATATGTTCTATAGAGCATCCCATTGTATTGATTGTTCTTGGCAAAAATTCTTGCTTCGATCTTAAAATATATTAGAAGTAAAATGATTCATTTTCTTTGGATTGGTTGTTCTAAGGGAGAAAATTTCACCTTTCCAGTTGGGAAAGTATTTCTATTCCTTAGAAATTCGGTATCAAGCATTTAGATTGGTTTGAAAAATATCTTTGTATAAAAAGTATTTCTATTCCTAAGAAATTATGTATCAAGCATTTAGATTGGTTTGAAAAATCTCTTTGTATAAAAACTTGTGGACAGGTCTTTTTGGTACATGACTGTGGTCTAAATTGTTGAAGGACAAGTATTTACATAATTGTTATGTGGTTGAATGGTTCAAATTGCCTCAACACTCTTCTAGAAACGCTTCTAAATTTTGGAGAGGGATGTTGTGATCCATCCATTGGATGGTATCTTGGTTAACATGGAAAGTTGGCAATGGCCTTCAAGTTGTAACGTGAGTTGACTCCTTCATAGGAGGAGACCACTTCTACAGACTTTTAGAACCTTTATGCGATTACTTAAACAACATGAGATTTAATTATTTGGGACAGATTAGGAATTTGGCTTCCTCGATCCCTTTACAAAATTATTGGCTCTGTGCTGATGATCTTGGATTTGTTGGTACTTGGGAAATTGAATGGAATCATTTTATAGATGATTTAAACTTTGCTGGCATCAAACTCTCAGAGGAACCAGATTCTCTTGTACGGGGATGGAATGAATCAGAAGGGAAGGTAACTGCAAAATTTGCCTATGAGGCCATCTCATCAGCAAATTCTATGATCATAGCTAAATGGTGGTTCCTCAAGCTTTGGAAATGGAATCTTCTAGAGAAATTAAAATGTTGTTTGTGGCTCTATTTGGAAGAAAAAATCCTAACGTGGGAAAATCTACAAAAAAGAGGATATCAAGGCCCTGGTATATGCAAATTGTGTTTGAAGCAGGGGGAAACAACTGTTCATTTATTTATACATTGTTCCTTCTTCAAAAGAATATGGACCCTGGTTTGTCGTAGATTACATTTATCAGGTACTTGGGAAGGTGGTTCAATTGATCTTTGTATGCAAAATTGGGTGAAGGAAAGGGCATTATTTGACTGAATTTCTTATCTTTATAATGTGGGGAGTTTGGATAGCACGTAATTTGGCCCTCTTTGAAGGAAAATATTGCTTATTTTTATGAATTTCACAAGGATAAATTCTCGTCTCATGAAAAAGTTGTTTTCTATTCTCTGCCTAATTTATTTGAAAATATGCTTGTAGGTTTCTTTGATGGTGCAACTGCTAATGGCATTTGTGGAGTAGGTTTTGTACTAAAATTTTCACAACATTTTTCAATGAATGCATACATTGTAGGGAAAGGAACAAATACAAAAGATGAGATTATTTCTCTCTGGGGTTTGCTATAGCTGGGTAGAAAGCTCAAATTGGACAATCTTCAAGTATCGGGGAATTCTAAAGTGATTACAAGTTGGGCGTTAGGAATGGTTAATTTACAGGTGCTAGCTCTTGATTAGTGGAAAAGGAGAATCATGTGTCTCAAGGAAGAATTTCTCTACATTTCCTTCTCCCATATTTACAGGGTTCATAATTTGGTTGCAGACAAATTATCTAAAAAGGTTGTGGGCCATCCATCTGACATTTTGTATTATCAAATTTGGAAAAACGGGGTGTTGTCTAGCACTGTTGCTATTCCTTTTGACTAACTTTTAGTCTGTTTTTCAGATGGTTATCACTTTTCATCAGGGTAGATAGAAATTTTTTGAGGTTGAAAACAATTTATCTCAGTACGTATTTAGTGTCTTTATATATCTCTAGGAAGATGTTCTTTTTTTTTGGATTTCTTGGAACTTCTCTGCCTTGTATGTTTTGGTAGCAATTGTTTAAGTTCTAGTTATAGGGACTAAGTCTGTGTGGGACATATTATCTTTGATTTTAATAATAGAAAGATTGTAATGCTCCCAAGCCAATTTTTTGCTTGGAAACACTGACTAACTACTAATTTGGTTGTTTACTGTTGTGTATGCAGGTTGACCATGAACATTTCGGCCTTAGGGTTTATTCAGTTATTCAGCCACAATTTATACAAGAAGCATTTCAACATATGAAGACCTTCAACAATACACAATATAGGAACCACAAACAAGATCTGAACTTTATTATAAGAAAGCAAGCACCTGATACAAATAGAGAAGCATATCTAGAATAGCTTTAGATGGCTTCAAGACAATAATATGAGTTGCATAAAAATGCTCCCGGATATACAAGTAAGCCTCCCAAAGGCTGCAATAGAAGATGAATGCTCCAATATAAAAACTAGGGTTTAGCCTAACCCTTAAGATGTTGGTACGGCCTGCTGAAGACAATGGAGACCAAGGGTTCGGCCCTCCTGAAGATAAAGACCCCCAAATGCTATTAAAATCCTTCCAGTGATAGATCAGGGCAATGATAGCCTCCTCCTGAAGTATGGAGCACAAAAAATGAAGCCTCCTCCTCAAACTGCAGAAACCCCAAACTGGTACGACCCTCCTAAATCACTAAATATGGCCAATAATTTGGTCTAGCTGAATAAGGGCTCTGAATCCACTGAAACTCTCTAGGATGATAGATCGGTCAGTCACAAACCCCGGAGAGAAGTTTCAAGGGCATATCTGGGCTATAGCCTCCTAGATCTGAAAATCATTGAATCACCAAATCATCTTTTATCTCCCAAAACCGTCCCAACCTGTAGAAAATGATAGGGACGTGATAACACCTCCAAGAAACCTCCAAACTAATGAGCAAGGGCCTGCAAGAAAAACCCTAATGCTAAAATCTCCAAAATCTTCCTCAATAAGCTGGATCAAACTCTTCTTCAACAAATGGTGTGCCCCTGCTGGAAAACCCTAACGTGTACGACCCTGTTGATCTTCATGAATAGATGATGGATGTAGAATGGTGTGGGTGGAGTATTTCATCCCCGAGACCAAGCTTGGAACAAGGTGAGTGGAATCTTTCACCACTGAGTTGTTCACTAGGGTTTGTAATATCAAAACCCTCAAAAATGAATGCCCAAGAGCATCAAAAAGCAAATACCAAATATCCAATATGAGAATGAGAGGTACACCCTAGCCTTCTCTTTATACCATTTTCTGTTTCTTTTTTGAGTTAAGTTAACCCCTAGGGTTAACTCCTAACTCAACCTCTAGCGCTTCTATTCCTTCATTGAGTTACCTTTTTAACTCTTTTTACCTTTTCACTAAGTCAACTTAAAAATATAACATTAGTTTGGTTGACCTTTCCCCTTTGTGTGAGACTATGGTCTAGTGGGGATGCCTAGACCACTAATTCTTCCCAAACCTCTTCATCAAGAGGTGGGGGACATTACAGTCTCCCCTGCTAGAAATTGCTTATCCTCAAGCAATTCCAAACCTATCTCACATACCACCTGTTCATTCTCCCATGTGGCATCCTCAATGGGTAGATCCTTCCATCTGATTAGGCACTCTTTGATGCTTCTGTTCATGAGCCTCTTCTCCTGAACCTCTAGTATCTCCTCTGGAATCAAAACAAGTTGCCCCTCTTCGTCCAAAGGAGGCAACACCTTAATGGGTGTGATGTTTTGGCCGATGGACCTCTTCAGGTAGGACACATGGAAGACATTGTGTATCCTGCTTCCCTGTGGAAGCTCCAGCTCAAAGGTTACGACCCCTACCTTCCTGTTGATCCTGTAGGGTCCAAAGAACCATGGTTGTAGCTTCTCTGCTCCACTTTTTTTTACAGAAGCCCGCCTATATGGTTGGAGCCATAGATAGACTAAGTCACCAACCTCAAAGGTACTCTCAACTCTATGCTTATCTTCTCAGACCTTCTATTGTTTCTGTGCTCCTTGTAAATGATCCTTCAGCTCTATGAGGATGTACTGACTCTACTGCACCCAATCCTGTACCATCGGAGCCCTACTGTCACCAAAAGCAATCTCCATGAAAGAGAGTGGATCATAGTTGTATAATGCTCTAAATGGTGTCATGCCTATGGACATGTGATGGGTGGTGTTGTAACAGTATTCTCCCAGGTGCAACCACCTGACCCACGCTTTGTGCTTCCCTGCCACATAATTCCTGAGATAGCCTTCCACCCATTTGTTGACTATCTCGGTATCTCCATTCGTCTGAGGATGATAGCTGGTACTAGGGGTCAAGAGATAAAATATGCGGGGCAAACAATACGGTGAGGCTACGCTCACTTCTTGATATTAAACGAAGACGGATTACATCCTTATATAGGAAAAGACTCTCCCGAGTCGGCTACATGCAAACCAAAAGACAACCAGAGAACTGACTCT
>ML813477.1:83041-94326 GCA_009831015.1 Picea engelmannii | reverse complement strand
AGATCCTTCTAGAAGCGGAAGCTTCTATTAGGTCTTCTTACATCCACCTTATTCTATTTTATTGAAAGGTCTTATTAATATTGACCTTTATTACATCCGAATACATTAATCTACCTATGTGCGGGTTAGGACCTTAACAGATAGTGTTTATACAGATACTTGGCAAAGAAAGGATGCAGGGAAAATGAAAGAGAAGAAGACAACCACGGCATGAAAGGAGAAGCCTACTTGCAAGCATTGCAAGAAAGTAGGCCATGAAGAAGATCGTTGTTGGGTCTTACATCCCGACTTGAAGCCAAAGAAGTTTGCCAACCGTGAAAGGAAGAATACCACAGCTGCGACAATTCAAGTGGATCTTGGATCAGATTCCGGTGATGAGACACATGCTGTAGCTATGGGAATCCGAGGTAAAAATTTTGTTGCAAGTACTAGCTCTTCTAGATCAGTTGATGTAAATGATGAGTGTAAAAGGAATGAACTTTTCCACATAAGGGTTATAACACATAATGTCAAGGTTGATACTCTTGTAGATAGTGGATCACAAGCCAATCTAATTAGTGAAGATGTTGTGAATAACTTGGGACTTGAAACTAAGTCACATCCTAAACCATATCCATTGGGATGGATATGTGGTGATAACAATTTACAAGTAACCAAGCAATGTAAAATCAAGTTTGCAATCACTTCTAATTATGTTGATGAAGTAGAGCTTGATATAGTGCCACTGGACATATGTGGAATTGTATTGGGAAGCCCATACCTTTATGATAGAAAATCCATATTCTACAGGGAGGAAAATAAGTATTGCTTCAAGAAAGATGGGAAGGAGTACATTGTTCGTGCTCATCGCATGAAAACTAACAGGTCCTTTGCAGCTACAGGGAAGATAAAAATAATGGTAAATGCAAGCATAAGTTTAACACTTATGTCTATAACAAAACATGAAGTTAGTGATTCTAAACATGAAATGATTCCATATGTTTCAAACAGTCATGAAGTGTCACCGGAGGTACAACATAAGGTTCAGCTGCATACTTTGATTACTGTTCCTGTTCAAAAGGGGAAGCATGTTTTGTCATTTTCATTTGCATACTCAGTATTGTTGATTAGTTTGTTGTTGTTCAGTGGTGTATGGATGCGAAGTGCGACAAAGAATATAGATGATTATGCGATAAATGAAATGATTACTTTGATAAACAATGTTATCTCAGTTTTCATGTTTGTTGTGATTAGTCAGGTGATCATCATCCCAGCAGAGAGGATGGATGATACAAGACAAAGTGGGGAGGCAGTACCCTCACTTCTTACTTGAGTAAAAGCAGACTTTTGGTGGTCCAAAAGCTTCCAAAGTGGGGAGGAATGATCCAGGAGGCTCCCCAGGCTCAAAAAATGCTCAAAAATCAAAGTTCTCGAAATTGGATGAAACCAATTCCATTGCATTCGGCTCGTTCTCCTGATTTCAGCCATATTTTTACTTTCTCAAACGGACATTGTATGTGAGAGTTATCGTACTCTGACCATTTTCCCAAACAGGTAAAAAGTCAACAGGTCCAATAAAATGATGACATCAGCATGACATCAACAGTGCTGACATGGCACTGTGACAAGTGGTAGCAGGGCAATGTGACAAGTGGCAGCAGTTCACTGGGTAGATGTGGATGGTAGATCCACTCAGAGGTTGACATGTGGCACTTTACTGGCAAATGAAGAACTGCTACGTGGCCAGTCATGGGTTGCCACATGGCACCATGGTATTGGTTAAGGGTCAAATGGAAAGTGTTAAAAATGTTAGGGTCTCCATGCATTTTGAACCCAAGACCAACCACCAAGCCAGGCACCTTAAGAAGAGCACTAACACCAACGCGCCCCACATGCCTCTTGTTAAAATATATGCATTTAAATTTATTTAAAGTGTAGTATACTAGCACAGCAGCCAAATATTAGCTGTTGGTGAACGCCGAAAGGCTGATAAGATGAAACGAATCCTTAAAAGAATATATTAAATTTTATTATTGATTAACAAATAAATGGTTGAGCTTCATTTATCTCGTGTTAATATTTTAATTTCTATTAATCACTTACCTGGCAATCGGTTAGCTATCAAAGTAATTTTTAAATATGATTAGGTAAATGTGAAAAAGTAAACACATAAACCGATGTATTTATAATAGATAGGAAGTTAATGATTGAAATCATAGCCATTTATTTTGTGTGACTACTAAGAATATTCCATCCATATTTAATCATGTCCATAGAAAACGTATTAAGCACTAAACCCCTATTAAATCTGCCCATTATCAATAGATGTACGCCTTTCGGCGTAATTACTATGTGGGCGAAAAAGGGTTGGGGATAAGCCCCAACCCATGGTTTGATGGTGTTATGTGACCCTTTTTGGGGGCACGCGCCCGTCCATTGGGGACTTAGCCCATATATTGCTGGAAAGTGGTTTTTAAACCATATATTAATGATTTTTTGAGATTTTTGACTGATATTTAGACCAGAAAGTGGTTTGTTTTAGCATATCTTGGCTATTTGAAGGGGGATTTGATCCCAGAAAGAGGCCAGATCTTGAGGGAAGTAGGGATTCCTCATCTGAGCCTTGAAAATTATAAGAACCAAAATTTTTGAAGCTTGGAGGAGACTTTTTGATGCAGGGTTTTGAAGGAGTAGTTTGTAATTTTTTGGTCTTTTCTCATGTTTTGAGAGGCGTTTTTCTCATGTTGTTGAGAGGGTTTTGATGGTGCATGCATGAATCTGAGCAAGGAGGTCTTTCATAGCAGACATGAAGCATGTAATGTAACATGAAAGAGCATTGTAAGAGAACTTTGAGCATTTTAAAGAGCAATAAAGAGGTCCTCCACTTGGAAGTAGGCCCAGAGACGTAGCCAACGATTGGTGAACTCCGTTATCAACCTCTTGTCTCAATTTCTCTTTCTGTTTTGCTGTTCTATTCTCTTCATTTGCAACATGAATATTAATGGCTGATCTCTTTATACATTAATAAGCATCAAGTAAAAGTCACATTTGATATTCGACAAACAAGATAACAAGTTTATGTATTTCGCATTCTTAATGATCCGATGCAAAAAGTACATTAAACTAACTTGTGATTTATCAGTAATACCTTCGTTTTTGGATCATTACAATACCTTAAAAAAACCCTAACCCTACTGTTGTTAGGTCTTCCTTCCCTGCATGCATGATGTGCTTCCTTCCAACTGTTTCCTTCCTTGCATGCGCGCGTGTTGTGCTTCCTTCCAGCTGTTGCCTTTCTCTTGCACACTTTCTTTCCCAAAACCGCTCTTCCAACTGTCGTTTTCCTTGTGCACACTTTCTTTCTCGACAATCGTCTTTATTTCCACTTTGTCCTACTGCCAACAGGCCCCCAACACTGACATGTGGTTCGTCCTGAGCCACCTAATCCTTTTGAGCTTCCTCGATCTCCTTGGTGACCATCTTGAGCTTTTCCTCGAGCTCTGTTGCTTGTGTCTTAGCTTGTGCTGTCTTCTCTTCGGTTGTGTCTACTACCTGGACTGCAACTTCGTCGTTGATCAATACTGCACATTCTACCTGGGTCTGTGCTATCTGTGTCTTGTCTTCCTCTACCTATGCCAGGACTTCTACTATCCTCTCCTGCAGTGGTTCCGTTTGAGCATGACACTCTTGTTTCTGGGTTTGTGTAGAGATTAACTCTTCCTCCAATCTCTTAATATCCTGCGTCCCTTTGACTCGTTCTGGGATTGGTATTATCTTCTGCCTCTGCTTGAGTTCTTGGATCGCTACGCTGATCCTTTCTTCTTCCATGTCCCATTTGGGGACCTGTTGATCCTCCTCCAACCTGGTCCAAAGCTATGCTGCTTTATCAAACAAGTCAGTTGTTATGCTGACCTGTTGCTCTATCTCCTGCAACTGCGTTGTTTCTTCCTGCTTCCTTTTCTCCTTCACTGCTGGTGGAGTAGTTGGTATGCATTGTTATCGGAGATTCTCGATCTCCTTCTAGTATTGATCAATTTTCTGCGCAATCCGGTCAATCTTTTCTGTTGCTGTGATTGCCTCACTCTGCGCGGCCTGTGGAATCTTCTCATAAGTTCTTTCCACTTTCTACTCCAATCCTTTCATGTGCTCCCTTTCCTCCCGGGTCTTAGATTTAGCGTTCTCATAGACTAGTTCTAGCGTGTCTGGTTACTCTGCTTTAATAAAAAGGGAATTTATGGAAAAGATGACACGAAAAAGAAAATCTATGATACTCGGTGCGATAGCAGGAAATTTGACATGAACCCTACATTTTATTAAGAACGCCTGAGAAGTGTAGGGATAATACACAAGATTATAAGGCACATAAGGCCAAAACTCTACGCATTTGCCTGTGCCCTTCACCTTCTTCAACACTTTCTTCGCATCCACGCTTCCAGTTACAGTCAACTTCTGTTGATTTCTGTTCACGTCCACCGATCTCACTCCTGCACATGATATTCATTAATTGATCCTGATTATATACCTCCATTCTCATCTCTTACAACAGTTCAATAGGTAGTTTAACGCAGGAAATGTGTAAAATGAAGTCACAGAGCGAAGAACCTTCACAGCAGCGATGCTCATCTTACCAGGAGTACAAGCTTAAGCAGGTCCAATCCCTAGTCATGTTGCCATTTTTGCTGCCTTTGCTTTTCTTGGAGCAAAGGATAGGCTCTCTGATATTCCACAATCGCCATCAACAAATGACCGAATCTAAACTCAGGCCACAGAATGGGTGTCACATACAACAACGAGAAGGAGATTGCCACAACAGAAAGTTACTCAACCTTGTCTCCCCAGATGTCCTGATCAACAGTTGGGGTTCCGGAAAGTTTGTCGTGTATAGATGATGCTCAATCTCCTCTGCTGTAACTGATGATTCGAGATCATGAATTTCTTCAGAGGTTGTGCCCTCGTCGTGGTGGCGATGAAAACAATTGTTAGAGAATTGGTATTTTTCAGACAATACTGCCAACAATATGCTTCATTGCCACAGATTGTTTGAGATTTGAATTGAGGAATCAACAGGAATTGTTGGCCACCCATTTTCATATTCAAATTTGAATGTGGTTTTTGGGCACGCTTCTCCATCCACCTATTTATAGTATGCTCGAAATTCAATCCCTAAGAAGACGAGACAACCTGCAGGCAAGGCTGACGGCTGGGTCTCCGGGCAGTGCAGTTGCCAGTACGTTGGAGGTCGGGCGAAGGTCTTGAAGGATGGGAAGATTACTCTAGAAGGCTTGACGAAAAGCAGTGGCCGACAAAGGTTCATTTCGTTTGGCTTTTAGCCTATGCCAATATGAAACAAGTACAACATATCTCATTGTCTTAGAAATGGATGTGGTTGGGATGAAAGGTGTCATATGGAGAACAACCGAGACTAAGGAATGCACGTAGAGGTGGCTTGGAGGACCAACAAACTAACCCTAAATCCTGACCCTTAGCTATTAGGGAAGAGATCTAGATCGTCCGTCGGAGGACGCTTTTCGGAGAGCCCTCCGGGAAAACACTATGATAGAGGAGTTATGAGGTGTCATAATGGACGTTGATCCATCAGAGTAGAAGGATCCCCGATAATGGATCCTAGTCGTCTGTCGCAAGGGGTTACTCATAGTGGATCACAGGGATACACCCTGAGGATGAACTTCGAGGAGAAGATCTGACCGTTGGTGCGTCAGGACAGAGGGACTCCAAGGAGGAGATCTATCTGTTGATCATTCAAGGGCGGGGTTGTTTCAAAGGGAAATCATGGCCACCCATCGCAATAAACCTCTGTATTGGGTCAAGGTGTTACCCTCCGGGGGAGAGGCTACGAGATGAAATGTCGGTCGTCGATCGAAAAGGACTGAAGACATTTCGAAACCTGATTCTGACCATTCATCACAAGGCCCATTTTGGGGTGGAATATGGACATGAAATCTGGCAGGGATGCTTCGAGACAGGACTCCGACCATTGATCTACCAAAGTACAAAGGACCCCGCAAAAGATCTGGACCATCCATCCTTAGATGGAAACTCGTGCAGTTAATGGGAAATGTACTGTGTCACAAGGAAACGAGGGCATGTGTCGTAGGGATATGATACGGCCAAGAAAATATCGATCCAAACCTAGTTGTCCATTGCCAATGGTAATGTTGAATCGAGCAAAATGTCGAGCCAGATAGAAAGAATTCGACTACTCGACTCTCAACTGCATATGATTTACAGACACACATTAAAATGAGATACAAGTCATACATGCGATGGGATCTGAACCAACATTATAGGCCAGCATGAAAATAACGACGACAGGGGAAAAAATATCTCGACGTGGGTAAATCCGAACCTCAGAAAATGTCCAACCGGAAAGAAAGATTGGCCATAATCATTTCAAAATCTGGTATTAATACTATCTAGTTTGGCTGAGAGTGTAACCTTTAATAAGAAAGTTGTCAGTGACCTCTGAGCAAGAATAACATGAAGTGCCAAAATCCAATTTAACTTGACTTGTCATTCTCAAAGTCCTCATGTACGGATCAAAATTTAACACGTTTATATGTAGTAGTTTAAACGTTTTACTTTTGGTTGTTTTTTGGCAATTTTTTTCTTTTGATTTTGCTTGAAATTTGGTGATGAATGGTTGATCTACAGATTTGAGTGGCTAATTTTATATAATCGAAATACCCTAAAGGTTTTTCAACAGGCTAAATCCATTTATGCATTCAGAAATGAAATTTAAAAAACAAAAAATAGTGATTTTGTGCAAATTTACATTGCCAACCTAAATGTTTAGTCAAATAAAAAGTATAATATTTAACCAACATCCTTTACATTCTATTTTTTTTTTTAAATCACACTTAAAATCATTCACCTTGCACAATAATTTTCCAATGAACAACATCATCTTTTCCAAAGAAATAAATTAAATAACAAATATTCAACGAGACTAGCCCAGTTTTACAATGCAGAATTTCTCCAACTTTCAAATTAAATAACGAATGCTCAACGGGACTAGAGCGCTTTTATGACTTAGAGTTCTTCTGTTTGAGCTAAGTCTACCTGATGTGCCATATCTCTAGCTTTACTTCCCATTCCTGAGACCTAATTAATTCTCACCTTACATTTAGGTTTCTATCCTTAATTCATTCCCTTTCCAACTAGTAAGCTAAGGGACTCCAAATGGAGTGCCCATGCATGGTTGATATCCGGAAGTTCCCTTTATTACAAATCAAGATACACACCAAAAAACCATTTTTCATTATCTATAATCACAATATAAATCAACACTCTTATCCACTCTGAAATCTTTCAGTATAAGCTCATTCTTCTGCATAATTTTGAGCTTCCCTTTCAACTCATTTAAAACAACAACGCTTCTGACCATCATTGACGAATTTGTAGAATTGATGCTTCTTGACTACCCCAAAGTATAGCCTCGACACTAAATTATCCTATGGATACACTACCATCTGTGAAATTCCCCTCGAACAAAAACTTTCGATAGTTATATAGGACAATGATCTCATTACTCGAAATTTTCAGCAGTCAATCATACAATTGACCTTCTTTAAACACATCTACAACAATATACACAAGGATAACCTGTAACTAACGATATTGAAGCACTGAAGTACAACAAGTCCCACCAGCCTCTGACATAATGCATACATAATCAATTAATGATTTGTTCTCTCGGTACCGAAGAACGTTGAGAACCACTAATTGAAATTATGTTACTCTATTCAATTAATTGGTTCTGCATCATAATAATTTTTTAAAAACCAAAATAAATATAAAATATATAACTCATGTCACACTATATGTAACACTACAACAAATCTACCAAACCAACTCGAAACACTGTAGTCGCGTTGCCAAAGATAAAGTCCACGAAGACTTGATCTCTTGCTATCGAACCAGGATATATAAGGATAATTATTTGCAAACTATCCATTGCAGCGGGAATCCAAACATATGAGGTCTTATGAGATGGATACGTGCAACACCTTTACTTGAAGATATGATTCCTCATTGGGAAAGGCAACATTCATCCCGCTCAACAAGTTATCATCCGTCTGAGAGTTGAAGTTTATGACGACATCTCCAGTGCTTAGATCTTGTGATCTGTTGGTAGTGATACCCTTTGGAAGATTCTTCAATAATGGTTGTGCAAATTTCACCCAGGGAGTGTGTCTCTCTAGGCACAAAATAAATAAAACACACATAAATACACTCTTTCATATTTACATAAAATCAACATTACAACTCTCACATCTTCCTGGGCACTCCCGTGAGGGATTAAGCCCAACCACAACCAAGCAAGCTCTGATACCATATTACAAATCAAGATACACATCAGAAACTATTTTCCATTACTTATAATCACAATATAAATACAATTAAAAGTAGCTTAAGATAGAGAACTATCTTAAATACACAATCTAGAAAGTTGAGATAATATCTCAACTCTCCGTAACAAACTCAAATCCAAACCAATTCTATTGTAAGCATTATTGTAAACATTATTATAGTGAAATCATTGGCTTGGATGGTTCTAACGCCAACCGGGTGGATGCTCCTGCACCAGAATTTTCGTTATTATTTTGTTTACCAGCAGTGCAATGAATGCAACAGACAATGTTATTATTTAAACGATTGGAAGTTAATATAACCGGAGGATAATTGAAAAATATTTTTATTTGTCCCGTTGTAGATTGTAACGTTTGTTACGTGGTTAGCATTTAACTTGATTAAAACATTAAAAATAAAAGAATTTTGAAATATATATATTATTTTAAGTGTTTACTAAAAAGTATATAGTCAGTATTAGATATGACCGCGCAGGTTTTTTGGAATACTATTTGTAGAATTAAGACACAAACAAACAATATAAATACTGAAGAAAAACATAAAAAATATCAATGCTTGATATTCTTCTTTCTCTTCCCTTTTTTATTTCTAGTATCTTTAATTAACAATTAATACATTTATATATAGCTTTCAGATTTTTATACATATATGAAAATTGTTACAAATCATCTGCAACTAATTCTAATCATCAAAGGCTAATTCAGAATAACCTTAAATGATGCTGAGAACACTGACCAACCCTAAATTATGCTCAAATAATCTAATCAAAATTTGTTAACATTGTAACAGTCTGCTAGTAATTACAATAATATAAATTAAGTATTATCATTAACACTCCCCCTTAATGCTTAATGAGTTGATTCCAAACATCTTTTTTATGTAATGAAACTTCTTTGGTAGTGCTTTATTGAAGATATCATCATGTTGATCATTTGTTTAGGGTGAAGATATCAACCAATTGTTCATTGTAGTCTATACCTAGCTGTTGAGCAAACCCCTTTGCCATCAACCTTGCTTTCTTCTTTTGTATAGACCTATCAACTCGATACTTTGTTTTGTAAACCCATTTTACCTCAATGACTTGTTTCTTTAGTGGGAGGATCCACAAGCTCCCATGTTTAATTACTTTTAATGGTTGCAATCTCTTCATCCATTTCTTTGCACCAAGCTTCATGTTTTGCTACATTTTCAAAGAATCTTGGCTGTGCTTCAATCTGAGACATTAAAGCAAAATTAAAATATCCATAAATTTCATTTAAGGATTTTACCTTTCTTGGAGGAGTACTTGGACTTGAAGTTGAAGAAGATGATGGAGTGAATGTAGTAGTAGTACTTGGACTACTAGTTGGATTTGTAGAAACAAAATATTCATTTTCCTGTATAAAAATTCTTGGACATTCTTGTTGCACTACTTGATTCCACTGCCATTGTTTTCTTTCATAAAAAAAACACATCATGACTAACCAACATTTTTTTCGGTTTCTGCATTATACATTCTATAAGTCTTTGTCTCCTCACAATAGCCAATAAAAATGCATTTCACACTTTTATGATCTAGTTTTCTTCTTTTTTCATAAGGAACGTGAGCATAAGCAATACAACCAAAGACTTTCAAAAGATAAAAACCACGTTTTCTTCCACTTGATGCCTCATACAGAGTCATATTTTGCACACTTCTTGTTGGATAGATCTATTAAGAAAATAAACAGATGTAGCTACAACTTTAGCCCTAAAAATGTTTGGAATATTTTTACCTTTCAATGTATGCTCCTAGCCATCTCAACAGTTGTCCATTTCTTTCATTCAACCACACCATTATTTTGGGGAGTATATCCTACTGCGGATTTCCTATATCTGCCATTCTTTTTGCAATAATCATCAAAATTATCAAAAATAATAAGAGCATATGATTTCTCTGTAATGAAACACACCCAAGTTCTTCTACTAAAATCCTCCACAAAAATAATAAAATACGTATTTTTGTTGAGTGACAAGGTTTTCATGGGACCATATATATTTGCATGTACTAGCTCCAATGGTTTTGTTTCTCTCCAAGATTTACCTGATGGAAATGAGTCTCTATCATGCTTTCCTAAAATGCATCCTTCACAAACTTGATCAACACAATCAATAAGAGGCAATCCTTTGACGATTTTCTTATTATGTTGTAACTTTAAGCCTTTTATATTTAGATTCCCATACCTCATATATTCCATAGCCAAGAATTATCATCACAACCAACTTTTAATGTTCTATTTGCTTCATAAGAAAAATTGAAAGCAAATATTTTTTTTTGCAATATGTTAATTTTGGCTATAATTTGATTATGATTTCTTTATCATATATTATGCATTCACTTTTATTAAAAAAGTATATATCTCCCTTTTCAATAAGTTGCCCAACACTAAACAAGTTATGTGCTAAGCCACAGACATATAACATATCATTAATATGTTTTACATGGCTTTTCTTTGTTTTTACTGCTATTGTTCCTTTACCTTTAACTTCCACTGGCTTGTCATCTGCCAAGAGTACTTCAAACTTTGTAGATTCATCTATCTTGACAAAACTATCTTTGTTTCTAGTTATGTGGTTGTTGCAACCACTTTCCAAAAGGCATACCTCCTTGGAAGCTTTGTTAGTTGAATCACAAGCCAAAAACAAATTTCCCACATCTCCCTTTTCCTCATAAAAATTAGCTTGTTGCTTTTTTTTTCCAACAACTACTTTCATAATGGCCAAATCATTTACAATAAAAACATTTCACTTGGAATTTTTCAATTTTTTTACCTCCATCATTAGTGTTAATATCCTTTCCTTTGTTATTTGCATTAAAAACTCTTCCTAGACCTCTATTTGCTTGTCCTCTTCCTTGTCCACAAGTGTTCAAAACTTCTTCATGGGAAAAATTCTCA
>ML813477.1:62109-79477 GCA_009831015.1 Picea engelmannii | reverse complement strand
CAACTCAGTACCAAACAAATTCTCAATTAGGTCTTCAGAGCTTCTTTTGTAGCTATTAGATAAAACAAGGTCTTCATCTAGCCATAAAGGATTATGGTTGGAGTCATTACTTAAAAGAGTAGTTTGTTTAGTTGCAGTCCTAGTGTTAAAGTCTCCTAGCATGAGGATATTACCTTCATTTTTCAAATTATAAATATCTTGTTCTAAATTATTATAGGGACAATTTTTATCTAGATTGTTTTTCTTATAAAAAGTAGAATTAATAGGTGCAAAATAACAAATTGCTATATACATTTTCTTAGCATTGGTGTTTGAAATTTCTATCCAAATGTATTGGTTAAGAGGGTCAACTTATGAAGTTGAATGTGAGGAGAAATGCTCTTTCTAATATAACAAGCTATGCCTCCTATCCCTCTACGGTGGGATTTTTTGTTCCATGCCGACCATAAGGCAAATCCTTCCATGTTAGGGACCTTAGACTCCTCATGATCCCAAGTTTCAACTAGATAGATAATATCAATATCACTCGGGACCCAACTTATCATAGGACCTTTGTGCCATGGAAAGTCATGACAATTCCAAAAAAGGATTTCGAGTGTCCCAAATTCCTATTTATTATTATCCTTCTGGTCTCTATCCCTAACAATAGCTTTTCGATTTCTAATTATTGCCCATTTTCCTTCTTTCTTGGCTTCTTTTACCCTTTGAACTTCCTTCCTTAATTCAGCTTGGTCTTCGGGAATGAGGTCTTCATTTATAAATACAAAGATTGAAGCAAAACATCAAAGATCTCAATGCTTGAGATTTTTCCTTCTCATTCCTTCTCTATTTTTCATATCTTTAATGAACAAATAATACATTAATATATAGTCTTCTGATTTCTATACATATGGAAATTGCTACAAATCATATGCAACTAATTCTAATTTTAACCATCTGAGGCTAATTCTCAATAACCCTAAATTAAGAGAACACCCACTAACCCTAAATTTTGTTGCATACAGTCTAATAAAAATTTGTTGACACAGTAAGAGTCTCCTCTGTGCACTTACTATAATAGAAATTAAGCATTATTTTCAACACTATTTAAAATGTGAAACCATATTTTGGCATTGGAATATGACCTCAAACTGTTTTTAATTGGATCAAAGCTCATTTTCCTTATATTTATGAGTATTGTAAATTGTCTTTTTTTAAACATCAAATATTAAAGCCATATACTTCATTTAAGTGTAACTGTTTTCTTAAATTTTACACTATCAAAAAATTTACATTAATTTTTAAATAAGATAATTTTTAAATATTGATAAATAGAATATGATTCAATTTATTAATATATATGCATAATTACATTTGACATTCACAAGTAGCTTTACCTGATTAACAGGTTGATCTTCTTTTCAAAGTCCATCATCAAAATGTGTTTTCTCTGTTAAGGTACTGCCTCCCACTGTAATGAAACTAGGGAGCTTATGCTTATTTACCAGCACATGTCTCGACCTAAGAGAACTTATTGATAATATATATATTTACAAGCACATGTCACGACCGAAGTGAACTTCATGACCCAAGTGAACTTCTCTATGTTATATATAATTCTGACTTTGATTGAGTGGTTGTATATTACTATCCACACTATAATACTCCAAAAAGTAAAAATAACTATCAAGATCTCAAGGCTCAAAAAACTATGAATGGTTTTAGGATTACCACAAACCATATCAACAACAATATGTTCAGGAACAAGACTGCATACCCGAAACTAAGTTTCATACTTGATCATCTGTTCATAGGCTCTAAATCAAACTTGGAACCTGACTGAAAACTTTAGATTCCCCCCATGTCAGGGACAAGTGGTTCAAATTATCTTGACCATAATATGTATGATTTCCACAATGCATACACGAATGAAGATCAAAACACTGATCTTTCATATGTCCAATTTTGTCAAATGAAAGAGGGCTTCTTGCAAATCCACCCTTTTACAATAATCTAACTTGACAATAGAAAATTTAAATACCATAAAGGGTGTTGTTTTTAACAAAAAATGCACCCACATACAATCATAATTCAATTTCAATAATATTTTATACTTACAAAAGCAACACCACTAAGTATCACAAATTGCAACTCAATTCTGAACAGACACAAGTCCAAAATGCAGGAGTTGAATTAAAATTTTCTTGAATGAAATCACTTGTTTTTATTGCAGCGATAGGGCTTCGAAACTGGAAGCCCGATTATTAATTGTTTGTCTCAGTGAAACTCTTGTTAAGGTCCAACTAACCAATCCAAGTCATCAAATCCATCATCACCCTTAAAAACATTGTTCATTATCCTAAATGAAATGTAAATCATCAAGGTAGACTTTGAAACTTGAAGTTTGACATATCCTTACTAAGTTCCCCCTATCAAATGAAAGGTGAGAAGTCTATACCATCAGATATACCTCCCTTGAAAGTGATAAAGGGTAATAAAAATGTCTATGAGTGGAGTTTGGAGACTCGATCTTCAACTTAGAAGACTATATCAAGCAGGCCCCGATCATTCCTTGTATCATCCAATCCTAAAAAATAGTCATGTCCATCAACTGTAGAAATATCTCCAATCAAGTATGGTTGTATCTGTGTAGAAATTCGTCGATAAGTTTGTTCCAATAAATTTTCTTCCAAACGCCAACGCCAAGTTCCTAACCATTCAAAATGAATAAGTTTCCACTGAATTTTATTGTTCTTTTGACACCTTACTGAGAGATGATTGGTCTTCCCACAAAAACTGCATGGGTGAAGATAAAAAAACTTCAACTCATCATGGCCAAACCGGTGATAGTGTTTGCACCATATGGGTTCATTATCTAACTAATCATACAAATATGGAATACTTGTAGAAACATCAACATCTTGGTCGTCATTATCAACAATATCTTGTACCTATTCCTCAAGCTCCGTCTTTTGATCATCATTCAGAAAACCTCCACTTACAAAGAAAATAGGTTTGCTATAATTAGGAATAAAAAGGTTATCATGAACCTTCTTGTATCCTAAGCCATATCTATTATGTTTAAATTGTAATTCTTCCCAGGGGCAAACAATTCTAATTTCTTCATTACATTTATCCATCACTTTTCCTATAATAGGGACTTCATCTAATTCATCTTTATGTTTACGAGTGTCATCATTAGTCAACTGAATGTATTCATTGAATTCACTTTCATCCTTGATGTCGTTTTGTTTGTAAATATGTAATCCAATCAATTTATTATTCTGAAGAAGATTTAAATCACAGTTTTGATATCGAAACAAACTTAACTCAGCAGACAAAAATTTGTTTTGAAGTTTGAACATATCAACTTTCTCGTGCATTACTTGTAAACAAGTAATCATTGTACTAAGAGTGCACTTGTTTATTGCAATTGTAGATTTTGTAGATGAGTTAATTAATGTGTGCAGTATTGTAAATATTTCTTCACTTCTTTCCATTATGCAGAATATGGAAGAGAGATGTTTGTATTTTGATGCCACAAAATTCAAATCTGTATCCTGTTGTGCATGCCAAAGTTGTAGCCAAATTGAATTGTCCGTCAATTATCAGATTGTTTGTATATTTGTAGTCTTCTTTGCATGAGAGGTCGTTGCATGAATGGAAAAAACTACAGGATAACCAATGACTTAGACGCACACAAAGATCCTAAGACCCCCTTATTCAATTTTGGGTTGGTCTAAGAGGACTCCTTATAACTTCCAAAAACTCCTTATAACACCTTTACAAAAACAAATCTTCAAATAAATAACAAACCCTTATAACTCCAATTACAAACAATTTTGCAAGAATTCTTAAAACTCTTTATGTTGGAATTTTTCTTTTGCTTTCTTTATCATAAGGTTTGGTAAAATTTACCATGAAGCATCATCACCCAAACTAGGGGTAATGAAAATATGTTATTTAAAGTATCACCTCATAAATATTAACTTTAAAATTAATTCCGAAGCTCTCTCAGGTTATTTTAACATTAATAAAATTGGAATTTGATGTTACTTTATAGCCACTCTTTCCAAGATTTGACTTTCTTTAAAGCGTTGTACTTTTCCTTTTATATATAAGGTAATCATTTTTAAATATAAAAACTCACATTAAAGTGTTACCTCAAATTCTTCTTTACTGTATCATTCATTTCCAGCCAATCATCATTCAAGACTCCATAATATTTGCTTCCAACTACGTGCCATATCCTCGATTCGCATTCTTATCTGATTGTCTTCATGACTTTGTGTAGATCGTTGTACCCTGATTTACTTTATTTGTTTCCAAAACCCTAGATAAAAACACTGCCATTTTCGCTAGCATCTATAGTTCTGGCGATGTTTAAGGGCACGCATATTTCAATTAGATCAAATTTCAATGGGCAATGTTTGGCCCCATCATTGTTTTTTTTTTTTTTTTCAGCTGCTCAGTCTCTTGGCGATTTCTCACCTATGAAATCCACTTAATAAAATCTATTTATTACTCAACAAATTTGTAAATAATTTTCATAAATATATAACTCCAATAAAGCTTATCTCATAAAGCAATACAACTTTAGAGTTTCTTCGCCTTTCCTTAGGGTTTCATTTATCATGCATAAGCGTGGTGAGTCGAATCTTGGACATGCGCCCATGAGTTTAATACAAGCTTGCTTCGAGAGGTATGTGTCCTTTTATCCCTTCTACGTACCATGCTTCACCAAACTTCTGCACACGTCATCAGGTCACCCACTTTAGATTGCATGTCACAAGGGATCACAAGTCATGAGAGTTCATCACTTGCAATTTCAATGTCTCAAAATACTACGAGACATTATAACAATGTAAAAAAAGGAGGGCTCGGTAAAATCGAGGCACGAGAACTCCAAATTCGTTTGATTTCTCTGCAATGTCAATCTTTCTCAACAATCCAAGGCAATGGTCCATGAGCGTTCATCCACAGGCTCGTATATTGCTCTCATTCTCTTGCTTCATTCATGATCCTTGCTTCAGATTGACGCTCCTCCAATGTACACGTCGGGTTCATTCCCGATAAATTCTCCCTCATCCATATTAACACTCAGATCAACACCTAGATTTATTCGGTGGCATGATAAACAAAATCTCTCTTCCTTTATTCATTTTCAAACAACAATAAACCAGATAGTGTCGCCTTTCTTATCTTGTCTCCACTTTGAGAATTGTTCAGTTCAATTACCAGGTCGAGGGTTCATGATTGAGAATCATTCTCCTTCTTTCAAATACACCATTCTACTTCACACCCACAAAATTTATCAACAGCAGAAGCGAGTAGCATTCTTGCAAATGCAGGTTGTGATAGGAAGAAAATAATCAAAAGGGTAAAATAATCATCAAAATAGAGAAGACAAATAACACCAAATTTTTCTCCAATTTCATCATCTACTATGGAAAAACTACCATGGTACTACCAGGAACTAAGAATTATAGTTCTATGATAAACTATCAGGTTCATAAGATCAATATCATGCTCTGATACCACTGTCAAAATGTGTCAAAACTAGAGTAGGAAAATATAGTCAAGAAAATAATATAACTAACAAGATCAATAAGACAAAAGATGGGTGGAAAAGGCACTAAGCCAAGTCAATTAATATATACATCAATAATGTATATATAATACATATACCATAACTCTATTCTAACGATATGATCGTTGGGGTAAGATAACGAACTGAAATTAAAAAAATTTCAACAAAATATACTTATTTTGAATTTATTTTCATGGGAATTTTTCAAATTAATTTGAAAAACAAGGTTCAAAATTGTTTTTTTTCATATAAATATTAATATTAAAATATTTCAAAATATAATTGTTCTCAATTTATTTTCCAGGTCGTAGTGCATAACTTTCAAAAATCAAATTGGAAAATAAGATTCAAAATTGTTTTATATGCAACCCAAGGTACTCAACGTCGCTTATTACAAAGACAAATCATGCGCAACCATATTATCATAAGATGTGCATTTCATTTATGTTTTGAGAGACCACAGGGTTACCTTCACGTGGCAACATCTTCTTTGTTGGAGATAATGCTTAGTTTAGAAACTAGTGTGGAGTTTGTTTAGGTTTGTTGAGAGATTTTCTCAACAACCCTCTCCAAGATTGTGTTAGAGTAATACTGTCAAAATGCTACTCTTAATTTATGTGCAGATTCAGATCCACAATTGTAGGAGTTTGTTAGGGCTCTCTCAACCTATATATTTGTAACTATATTTCAATATGAATAAAGTTGTGTTGAGCATTGGTCTCACCTTGTTTTTCTGATATGGCTTGTTGTCTTGTGTTCTTCTTATAATTTAAGTTGGTATCAGTGCTAAGGTGGGAGGGCCATAGAGCCAGATCTCCATGAGAGATAAGTGAAGTGAGAGAGCAGTGATTTTATTTATCAATGAGATAATCCGAAGTGTTGAGAGGGGGGCATTATCAAAAGATATTGTTGTTGTTGATTGCACATACACTATTTTCTATAGTAAAGGATGATGCCACTGTTTGAAGGAGCTACCATGAAGTATAGAAGATTGTTGTTGATTGAGGAAGCATTTTCGGGTTGAATATTGTACCATATGAGGAAAAAGATCCTTTAGAGAAGCCCTCTACATCCATTTGTTGCAGATCATTGGATTATGTTGAGAGAACAACCTAATTGATATCCACTGTGAGTCATTGGTTGTCATTGTTTGTGTTGATAGGAAGAAGAAGTCGTCACTTCCTGGAACTGTTGCTGCTTGTTTGTAATCAATATCATGAGTTGCATCTCACCTTTGTGTTGAAGAAGTGAAGGAGTTGTTGTGTATTGTTGGAGAGGGTTGTGTGTTGCTGTCAATTTATTTTAAATAAAACGATCCAGATTTCTACTGTGCAAATAGATGCTAGAGAAAATCGATGTGAATCGATATCGGATGAGCCACCATTGGTTTGTTGCATGGATCCTTACGTGTGTTGGATAAGAGGCACCTTCGTGAAGGAATTTTGTGTTGTTGCCTGTGTGTAGATTTCTGGAGGACATTGCCTTTACTGTTGCTTGTGGAAAGAAGACTATGATCTGTCTTTTTGGACAATATTTATGTGTGGATCGCAGCCAGATAAAAATTTTTTGTGAAAGGAGCATCCTTTATGTGAGCGGAGTCACTCATCTTGCTCAAAGCTGTGTGGATCCCAGATCTGAGATTCCAGTATGTTCCATTCAAATTGCTTGTCGTCTGAGGGAGAAATGAGTCGTGGTCAGTCTCTCAATCTCATTGCTGCACAAGATAAATATGGACTTCCTCACAAGACCTACTTTTGAAATCATGATCAAGGAAGATCCCCAGGTCTAGAAAATGCTCAAAAATGAAAGTTCTCGGAATCGGGCGAAACCAATTCCATTGCGTCTAGCTCGTCACATTGATTTCGACCATATATTTACTTCCTCAAAAAAACACCGTATGCAAGAGTTATCGCACTCTGATCAAATTCCCAAATAAGGAAAAGGTCAACAGTTAACAGGCAAAAAGCCAATGATGATGTCATGCTGACATCATCATGCTGACTTGGCATCATCTGGAGGTGACACATGGAAGATGACCATACAGTGACGTGGTATTGACTTGGCTTGCTGACTGGGTAGGTGTGGCAGACGTGGTCCAATTAGTGCTTGACAAGTGTCATTTGGTGGGTAAGTTAAACGGTGCCATGTGGCCCATACATGGGCTACCACGTGGCACCCCATAATTTGTTCGCTATGGTAAAAGGTATGTTGGACTCCACTAGAGTCGCCCGCGTGACCTCCGACGTGGGGGAACAACTTGGGCAAGGCCAGGCTACCAGACTGCCTACTTTGGTGCTTACATACCAAAGTTCAAAACTAATATTCGAACTTTCTTTGAATAATGGGTGGTGGTGGAAAGGGGATGGGGTCTAGTCCCAACCCACATTTTTTTACATGACCATACATCCATCGCTTAGCACTCGGACTACACACCTTAACATAGAGTTAAGGCACAAAGGAATAGGGCTCAACCACCACGTGGGAAACCAGGGGCGGTGACCAGCGGCCAGGTGCATCGATCAACCCTCGTTTCCATAGTAAGTGCCATACAATCAGGAGTTGCAGAGGAGGGGCCAACGCGCATCCCCTTGGAGGATGGAGCTTGGCCATATAATCTCATATGAATCTGAAAAAGGGGCATGCGCCCAGGCCTGAGGGGATTATTCTGATTTTTGTAATATAAGTGGATTTTCTGCTATAGTTTTGGCCCAGATTCGACATTTTTGGAGATTTCTTGGCCATTTGGAGGGGGATTTGATCCCAAAAAGAGGCCATATTTTTGTGGGAAGTTGGGCTTCCATAACTGAGCCTAAAAACTATATAAAACAAGATTTTTGAGCTTGAGAGGGTACTTTTGTATGCATGGAATGTAAAGAGGAGTTTGAGTTAATGGTCCATTTCTCATGTTTTGTGGGGCATTGAGTCATGTTTTGAGAGGAGATTGTTGAGGCATGTGAGTGTCTGCACAAGGAGGTCTTGTACAACAGATTAGAAGCATGTTTGTAACAACAAAGATCCATTGTAATGATAACTTGAGCATTAAAGATCAATAAAGCGGCCCTCCACTTGGAAGTGGGCCCAGAGACGTAGCCACACACTGGTGAACTTCGTTAACAAGTTCTTAGTGTCTATTTATCTTTCTTATGGTTGATTTCTTCTCTTATTTGCACCATGGTTTATGGTGGCTGAACTCTTTAATCATTCATGAGCATCAAGTTAATGTCAATTTGTTATTAATTCCTTTCATTTTTGGATCAAGTATTTTGGTATCAGAGCTTTGGTTGTATTGGAAGGTTTAACAAGTGCAAGATTGGATCCTCACAAGATCCAAATCTCGGAGAGGAGAAGGATCTTTGGCTGAATTCATTTTAGAGATCGAACGAGTTTTGAGGAAGAAAAGAATGGCGTCAAAAGGAGAAACTTCTCCATGAACTAGAAAGTTCAAAGAATCATTTTTCTCCATGTCAGAAATGGTCAAAGTGTTATATGATGATTTCTTGGAGAGAAATAAACCTGTTCTAGGAGAACCTTTTATGAAGGGGAAAAGTGAAGGGAAAGAAGAATTTTCAAAGCCTCCTCCTTCACCACCTTCACCACCTTCACCACCTTCCCCTCCTTCTTCTTCAAGTTCTACTTCAAATGCTAGTTCTCATTCTACTACACACACTATAAAAAAGCAAACACATAAGCATAAGTCTGACATGCCTTCGTTAAAGCTTGATGTTAAGCTTGAGTTTCCTTTGTATGATGGAGAAATAAATGCGGAAAAGTTAGATAATTGGATAAGACAAATTGAAGTGTATTGCAGGATACAGAAAATCATAGATGAGGAGACTATGATCCAACTTTCTAGTCTCAAGATGGGAGGAACCACCCTTATGTGGTGAGAAAGCAGGACAAAACAGGATCTTAAAATTTTTGGTAAGACTCTCTCTTCATGGCTTAATTTTACATCTGCATTACGAAAGAAATTTAAGCCTATAGATTATATGCAACAAGCTATTATGTCATGGCAGAACTTTAGACAGTTAAAAGGACAAACTGTTCAAAGTTATACACAAGAGTTTCGAAAAAGAGCTCTATTGTTGGGAATACCATTGGATACTCAAGAGACATTGCTTAAGTACATAGGTGGTTTGCATAGCTATTTACGACATACCATTCTTATGTTTAATCCAACTAGYTTAGATGAGGTGTGTGTGCAAGCGACTCATCTTGAATCTAGAGGCAAGAATGTRAATGTTGATTTTGTAAAACCATTTAAACCTACTGAAGGAAAATTCAAAGGCAAGGGTAAAGAGAAGTTCAAAGGGAAGAAAACTAATACAGTGAAGAAGGAAAATCCTTCATGCACTAGTTGATGAGTTCAAACAAACATAACTTTTTCACATAAGAATAATTTCCAAACATACAAAAATTGATACTCTATTTGACAGTGGGTCACAAGTAAATTTGATATCAGAGACAATTGTTAAAAAGTTGGGATTAATCACTAAACCTCATAAGAAACCATATCCTTTAGGATGGATTCATAATGATAATCAGTTGCAAGTGAATAGAAAATGTGTCCTAAAGTTTGCAATCAATTCACAATTTATAGATGAGGTTGAGTTAGATGTAGTTCCACTAGATATATGTGGTATTGTACTTGGGAGTCCATATCTGTATGATAGAAAAGAAATATTCTATCGTGAAGACAATACGTATCAATTAACTAAATATGGAAAAGAGTATGTTGTAAGGGCTCATCAGAAGAAATTGAATCTATCACTAATCAACTCAGGGAAAATGAAGAGAATTGTAAATATCAGTAAGAGATATTTACTAATGGTTGTAAAAGCTAAAGACATTGTCGGAATTAATACTTTCAAAGATTGTGATACAAAGTTGAAACATGACTTAGTTAGAATTGTTTCTGACTATGATGATATATTTCAAGTCTCGAAAGGATTACCTCCAAAACAACAAGTTGAACATGAGATACAGTTGCAACAGGATGTTCCTCTTCCTAACATTGGAATGTACATGTTATTAGTTTCGGAAAATGCAGAGATAAAGAAACATGTACAAGATTTTATTGAACAAGGGGTCATGAGACCAAGTGCTTCTCCATGTGGGTCACCTATCATCCTGGTGCCAAAGAAAGATGGCACATGGCACATGCGTGGACTTCCGAGCTTTGAACAAGATCACGGTAAAAAATTGTTACCCTCTTCCTCGCATTGATGATTTATTAGATCAATTGAAACATGCGGTTTATTTTACTAAGTTAGACTTACGAAGTGGTTGCCATCAAATTAGAGTTCTTGAACATGATATATGGAAAACTTCTTTTAAAACAAAACAGGGATTATTTGAATGGTTAGTGATGCCATTTGGGCTTACTAATGCACCTGCTACTTTTATGCGGGTTATGAACGATGTATTCAAGCCATTCATTGATGATTTTGTAATAGTCTACTTAGATGACATTCTTATTTTCAGTAGGACCAGGGAAGAACATTTCCATCATGTTAGGCAGATACTTTCAGTGTTGCAGAGAGAGAAACTTTTTGTAAATTTGGCAAAACATCTCTTGTATATTTGGGTTACATTGTAGGGGGTGGAGAACTCAAGATTGATCCCTCTAAAGTTGAGGTAATTGTAAATTGGCCAAATCCTACAAATGTAACTGAAGTAAAAAGCTTCATGGGGGAAACACAATATTGGAGAAAGTTTATTGCAAACTTCTCTCTAATTGCAGCTCCTTTACATGCTTTGACAAGTGTGAAAAGGGAATTCCAGTGGGGAGGAAGCCAACAAAAGGCTTTTGATACTTTAAAAGTGAAGATTAGTACAACTCCTATTCTGGCATTTGCAAATCTCCAACAGTCTTTTGAAATTGAAACCGATGCAAGTGACTATGCCATGGGGTAGTGCTGATGCAACACAGAAAACATGTATGCTACCATTCAGAGACCTTCACTAAAACAGTAATTAACTATCCAACCTATGATAAAGAATTGTATGATTTAGTACAAAGTGTTAAAAAGTGGACACATTACTTAATGGGCAAAGAATCGATAATACATACTGATCACCAACCATTACAGTATCTACAATAAAAACTAAGCCACAACAATCAAGGCATTTTAGATGGATGGGATTTTTACATCAGTTTCATTTGGTCATCAAATATAAAAAGGGAATTCATAATAAAGTTGATGATATGTTATCAAGGCCTCCTAGTACAATCGCTACAATCCTTAAGCACAATTCAATTACTCATGAAATTTACATTGAACAATATGTCGAGGACAAAGATTTTAAGGAAGTCTATGCAACTTTAAGTCATGGTAAAAGAGTAGAAGAATTGAATTATCATCTTAAAGATAAACTTTTGTATCAATTGGGAAAATTATTTATTCCAGAAAGTGAAAGAGTCCATGTAATCAGGGAGCCACATACTTCTCTTATAGCAGGACATTTTGGTGTAGACAAAACAGTTGCTTAGTTACAAAGGTTTTGTTATTGGCCTTGAATGTATGAAGATATGTCTAAGTATGTAAAAGGATGTACTATGTGTGCAAAAATCAAACCAAGCAACATAAAGCTAGGGTTTTACACTCCACTTCCTATTCCTTCTAGACCATCGGAAAGTGTATCTATGGATTTTGTGGGGGGATTGCCTATGTATACAAAAGGTCATGATTACTTATATGTAGTTGTGGATAAGTTCAGCAATATGTGTGTTCTAATTCCTTGTAAAAAGCAAGTCACAATTGAACAAACAACGCAAATGTTCTTTGAAAATGTATGGGTTCATTTTGGGTTACCTACTTCTATTGTATCTGATCGAGACTCCGGGTTCATGGGGAAATTTTGGTCAAGCTTGTGGGAACTTATGGACACCAGACTAAAGAAGAGAACAACATTTCATCCACAGACAGACAGGTAGACGGAGGTGGTGAACAGAACAGTAGTGCATCAACTTCGGGCATATTGCAACAAATATCCTAAGCTTTGGGATGAACATTTGTCTTATGTGCAACATGCGTATAATCGAGCCAAGCATTCTTCTACTCAGAGATCTCCATTTGAAACATGTTTGGGATACTTGCCAAAATCTCCTTTGGATTTTGTCTTTGGGAAAGAGATTGCAGTAGACAGACACAATAATGTGGATAGGGCTACAAAGTTCATTGAATAGATCCATTTGATTCATCAAGCAGTACATGAACAGTTGGAGAAAAGTCAAGCCAAGTACAAGGCGAGACATGACATGCATGGATTTGATCATCAGTTCAAAGTGGGAGATCAACTCTAGTTATACATCAACAAGGAAATATTGCAAGGAGAAGGTAAAAAGCTAAAACCAATTCGTTATGGTACTTTCAAAATTTTAGACAAGATTGGCACTAATGCTTTCTGGTTAGAATTGCCTCCATATATGCAAATTTATTTAGTTGTAAATGCGGAAAACTTGAGATTGTATGCGCCTCCTATGATCGAGGATCAAGGAGAGAATGTTTAGATTTCTTCCATAGAATATTTTTCTCTTGATTATATGAATGAGTTGCAGGAATACACCATTTTGGACAAAAGAGTCCGTACTTCTCGCAGGGGCGATGTGGAGTATCTTTGAGTGGGATTGAAGGGCACAAATCCAATTCAGGGCAAGTTAATGGAGACCAGAAAAGTGAGGGCACAATATCCTCACATATTTACCAATTGATACTAGACTTTTGGTGGTCCAAAAGCTTCCAAGTGGGGAGGATTGATCCAGGAGGATTCTCAAGTCCAGAAAATGCTCAAAACTGAAATTTCTCAGAATCGAACGAAATCAATTCCATTGCATCCGAATCATCACGTTGATTCTGTCCATATATTTAGTTCCTCAAATAGACACCATATGCGAGAGTTATCACACTCTAATTGAATTCCAAAACAGGCAAAAAGTCAACGCATGATGTCATGCTGACATCATCATGATGACATGGCATCGTCTTGAGGTGACACACTGTAGATGACCGTACAGTGATGTGGAATCAACTTGGCTTGTTGATTGGGCAGGTGTGGCAGATGTGTTCCAATCAATTCTTGACAAGTGTCATTTGGTGGGCGAGTTAAATGGTGCCACGTGGCCCAGACATGTGCTTCCACGTGGAACCCCGTAATTTGTTCACTGTGGTAGAAGGTATGTTGGACTCCACTAGAGTCGAGCACGTGACCTCTAGTGTTGGGGAATGACTTAGGCAAGGCTGGGCTACCAACCCTCCTACTTTGGCGCTTACATACCAAAGTTCAAAACTAATATTTGAACTTGCTTTGAATAATGGGCGGAGGCAGAAAGGGGCTGGGGTCTAGCCCCAACCTGCGGTTTTTTTATATGACCATACATCCACCGCTTAATGCCCAGACTATACACCTTACCATAGAGTTAAGGCATGAAGGAATAGGGATCAACCACCACGTGGGAAACTAGGGGCAGTGACCAGCGGCCAGGTGCGTCGATCAACCCTCGGTTCCATAGTAAGCGCCATATGACCAGGAGTTGCAGAGGAGGGGCTAACACGCATCCCCTTGGGCTGGAAATTGGCCATATGATCCCATATGACTCTCAAAAAGGGGCATGTGCCTAGGCCTGAGGGGCTTATTCTGATTTTTGTAACAGAAGTGGATTTTTTGCTATAGTTTTGGCCCAGGTTGGGCATTTTTGGAGATTTCTTGGCCATTTGGAGGGGGATTTGATCCCAAAAAGAGGCCAGATCTTTGTGGAAAGTTGGGCTTCCATAACTGAGACTAAAAACTATATAAACTAGGATTTTTGAGCTTGAGAGGGTATTTTTGTATTCAAGGAATGTAAAGAGGAGTTTGAGTTAATGGTCCATTTCTCATGTTTTGAAGGGCATTGAGTCATGTTTTGAGAGGAGATTGTTGATGCATGTGAGAATCTGCACAAGGAGGTCTTGTACAACAGATCAGAAGAATTTTTGTAACAACAAAGAGCCATTGTAATGAGAACTTGAGAATTAAATATCAATAAAGAGGTCCTCCACTTGGAAGTAGGCCCAGAGACGTAGCCACACATTGGTGAACTCCGTTAACAAGTTCTTAGTGTCTATTTCTCTTTCTTATGGATGTTCTCTTCTCTTATTTGCAGCATGGTTTATGATGGATGAACTCTTTAATCATTCATGAGTATCAAGTTAATGTCAATTTGTTATTAATTCCTTTCATTTTTGGATCAAAGCATCTTTAAAGATCTCTTTGAAGATGAGAATGAATATTTGTATGGTAGTCATAGTACTATAAATGAGGGAGAAGAAGATAGTTGTTTTGAGATGAACATGAAGGAGGAAGACCACATGAAAATTTGTGAGGATGAAATATTTTTGATGAATGATGAAGGACCGGTTCCTATTGCTATGAGTAACCTGTTTTAGTCTACTCCATGTGGGTTTGTTGCAAGTATTAGATATTTGGAGAAAATGTTTTAAATGAGTTTGAAGGACCTATATAAATTCTCAGAACACAGCTGCCTGTAAATGATAGAACATCAATGAAGTCTCATTCTAAAACTCCTTGCAGGATATTGTCTTCTCTCAATGTTTAGACATAATCATTTGATGGATTTGGACCTAGTGACTCTAACTGCATACATGTTTCTTCTTGTGGTCACGTTGTGCATAATGAATGCCCTGATATCTATTTACCATTCTTGAGGAAGAGATATAACCTCAGGAATATCTTTGGAGGGGTGTGTATTTTTGATCCAGATACCGGGTAGCCATATCTAATGTATTCAATTCAGAAGTTCAATTTTGTAGTCAATGACATAGTGGAAGTCTTGACTAGTGATAACGGTTTTTAGTTCTAGTTGTGGAGTTTGTTGTTGTGTGGTGTGTGGTATTTGTTGTGAATCCATTTCTCCATTAAGGGGAAATGTTAGAGTAATAATGTCGAAATGCTGCTCTTAGTTTATGTGTAGTTTCAGATCCACAATTGTAGGAGTTTGTTGAGGGCTCTCTCAACCTATATATTTGTAACTATATTCCAATATTAATAAAGTTGTTTGAGCATCAGTCTCACCTTCAGTGTTTTCCTGATATGGCTTGTTGTCTTGTGTTCTTATTATAATTTATGTGATTGGAATAAGTTAGATCTTATAATATTATAATTGTATTTATAGTGTGAGAATATGTAATGAAAAATATGTTTTTGTGTGCAATTGATTTTTCAATTTGGTATCACGAGAGGCCAAGGTATTTGTGAGAGTGGAGTGTTTTATTTTTTGTGTAATGAGTGTTGTAGAGTGGATTTTATTTTTTTGTGTTGAGCTGCATAGAGCCAACATGGAAGAATAGATAGTTGCTAACTGTTTCCAAAGGACGCGAAGAAAAGGCAACAATATGAGTTTTCAAAGTTGGTAAACAAGGTTTTGTTAGTCAGGGAAGTATACAAGACATTCAGAGATCTTGTGCCTTATCCAACAGAGAAGAACAAACAATGATGTAAGCGGTGTTGCTTGCTGGTGTTTTCATTCAGGGTGATCAAATTGAATGTCGACACTGCGTATTGGTGCTTGGTGTTTTCATTCAGTATGATCAGATTGAATGTAGACACTGCATATTGGTTTTTGTATCAGTAATAGAAAAGAATTGAAGGGTGCTGGAAAATATATATTTCTTATCTCTCAATCTTGAGTGGAGGAGATTATCAAATTGTAGTGCACAAAGCTTCTTCTATTGGTAGATGTGTCTATAAATCGCAACAATAATTTTTTTTATAGGAGTTTGGGAATGTTATTGTGATTTTATTTATTTTTTTAATTTTTTAGAATGCAGAACCAATTATTTGAACAAAGTAGCATTTAAATTAATGGTTCTCGACGTTCTTCGGTTCCAAGAGAACACAACACTAGTTTGAGTATGTTTACAATTCGACACCAAGAGAAAACAACACTAGCTTGAGTATGTTTACAAGTCTGTTATATGATGATGGGTCTTGTTGTGCTTCGCGCTTCAAGAGCATTGGTTACAAGTTACATTTTATGAGATCTTTGTAGGTCAACTTGTTTGATCAACTTTTGAACACATTAAGTATCCAGGACACGTTTCCTAGCAATTGACAGATATCCGAAAGAGAAATATCCGATAGATGGTGGTAGGTCAATAGAGTTGTTTATTACTTGAAAACTTTTATCGTGGAATCCCTGACAAGCCAAGTCTCTCAATATTGTTGATCTTGTAAGTTCGTCAATGATGGTTAGAGGCAGCTATGTTTTAAATGGAGGTCAGGTGGTAGCTCGAAGTTATGTGATGAAGAAAGAGAGGTGTCTACAAGATTCCAGAGTGGATGTGATAGCTAACCAGTGAGACAATGAAACGACTTTTATAAATGTAATTTGTGATTGTAAGTTTTGTAGATTAAGCATTAAAGAGGTGTGTTGGAGATAATGCTTAGTTTAGAAATTAGTGTTACATGTCAAAATTACTCAACTGGATAAGTGTCGCATGTTCCTCTCAATTGTCATAAGTGTCGCATCATCCTTACAACTTTCGCAAGTGTCGCAAGTTGTTCACAAGTGTCGCCAACAATGTTCGAGCATACTACCATGATGACGACACTAAGGAGACACTTAAAACACCTCATATACTTGATCTGGAGAAGAGGAATTGATTAACTGGAGTCAAAGAACTCTTGACACCTGAGAAGAGATTTCAATCAAAGGTTCTGGGGGTGAGTGCTCCCCTATATCAGTCTAGGGAGCACTGGCGCTCCCCTAAAAGGCTTCAGGGAGCATTATAACACTCCCCT
>ML813477.1:39063-53783 GCA_009831015.1 Picea engelmannii | reverse complement strand
AGGACATCTATTCACATGGTTAGAATCGTACCACATCGGGATCGGTAAGAAGACCCTGTGTTGAGTTGTCATTCTGATATATGCTTAGCCCAGGTTGCGAAGGAGTTTCTATTGGACAAACAACACATACACTGTTACATAGATCCACTTTGTATTGGTCATGGCTATATCTTGTCATCTCGTAGATCCACTGTGTATTCTTCGTGGCTACGATCAGTCCGAGTCATCAGAGTATAGATCCACATTGTATCTTCAGTGGCTATACCTTTTTATCAATACAATTATGGATCCGCAGTGTATTTTATGGTGGCCATATCTCGCAAGTCTTGATCACCCAAGCATAGGTATGCCTGCCTTGGATTTTGAAATATGTCATGATATTTGTTGGATGTTTGTGTGCAGCTTCCGTCGGGTTCTCTGAGTCTATACCCTTGCTTGAATGTCTACAAAGCATTTCAGTCATCAGTTCACATCTTCTAACTTCATACTTTGGGGGGCATTCTGTTACACGTCAAAATTACTCAACTGGATAAGTGTCGCATGTTCCTCTCAATTGTCATAAGTGTCGCATCTTCCTTACAACTTTCGCAAGTGTCGCAAGTTGTTCACAAGTGTCGCCAACAATGCTCGAGCATACTGCCATGATGACGACACTAAGGAGACACTTAAAACACCTCATATACTTGATCTGGAGAAGAGGAATTGATTAACTGGAGTCAAAGAACTCTTGACACTTGAGAAGAGCTTTCAATCAAAGGTTCTGGGGGTGAGCGCTCCCCTATATCAGTCTAGGAAGTGCTGGCGCTCCCCTATAAGGCTTCAGGGAGCATTATAACGCTCCCCTGCCCCCTCTGAAGGAGCGCTATCCACCTTTGGAGTGCTTGCGCTTCCCTCAAGCTTCCTAGGGAGCGCTACAGCGCTCTGATGTCCCTTTTGAAGGAGCACTGCCTAATCTGAGGCAGTAGTTGCCCCGTCGAGGAGAATAAGGGGAGGATCTTTCAAGATTAGAAGGCAGTTGCATTCGAATTCTTGGTTTCATCACGAGATCCCTGATCTAAGGAGGAGGTTCCTTAACTTGTTCTAAAGATAACTCAAGAGGTTAAGCTCCTCTTAACCTATATGAACAAGCCGTATGATGGTGAAAAGGGGGAAGAATTGCTAGTATGAAACCTATGATCTCATAGGAAACACACAATCAGTCAAAGGAGAGTGATCAATGAAGCTGTTGTTACCCAGGTTGTGGATCTTTCGAGCAAGGGTTATACGAAGGGGACTTGACGAAGCTGTCGCATTCGCATCTACGATTGTAAGTACTGTTGTCGTTATTCTCATTAATATGACACGCTTGGCCTGTTTCTTTCCAATTTGTGTCTGATGTTACATGAACTTATCATTGATAGATAGATTTGTTTTCAAGTTAATATCAATAGAGTAGGAAGTGGTCATATCTTGTTTGTCTACAGAACTCAGCGAGGAGCAAAGGATCGGAGCGCAACTTGGAGCGTGCAGGGACAAACGTCGATAAAGAGGTACTTCTGTTATTCTTCCTTCTCATGTGTTAGTTTAGATAGATTTGAAAGGAAGTCAATGTCCACGTTAAACATTTTTTGTCTTAGAGTTAAGGTCAAGCTCTTTGAGGTAATCCACCTGTCCGTAGGGAGATTTTCCTACAACAATTAGTTTGGAGTCTCTTTAGGTTTGTTGAGAGATTATCTCAACAATCAAGATTGGAATAAGTTAGATCTTATAACAGTAATATAGTATGAGAATATGTAATGAAAAATATGTTTTTGTGTGCAATTGATTTTTCAATTTTCTTAGACAAAATTTTGAATGGAAAACTGATCCATTTAGATATTTCAATGATGACAAGATGCAATCAAACTTGACGTTCAATGTGTTGGATAACAATGGAATTAGTTTGGGTTTATCGATTGTGTAGTTAAGATAGCTATCTATCTTAAGCTACTTGTAATTGTATTTATAGTGTGATTATACGTTCAATGCTTTTCTAGACTGTTGCCTCTAAAAGATTCCCATGAATCTGAACAAGCCTTGTCTAAAAAGCTATATGATAATCTATACTAAGTACTAAAATTTTATTTAAGATAAACACGATAAGGAAGTTAGTATACTGATCGTTGATCAACATCATTATGACCACTTAATCAGCCAAAATGTAAGAGTTATCTAAAAGGGTAAGTTTGTTCATAAGCTTAAGAATGACAATTTCATGATTGCACGACTGACAATGGCTATTACAATATTCATTAAATGTAAGCACTTTAGTAAAATTCAACTATACAACATGTTTTTTGTGTTTTGTTGTGTTGGCCGCTCTCATTCGATCCATATCTGCGAACTTATCTTCCTACTTTTGACACGTTGGAGCTGTTATCACTCGACTCCATTCCTTCGCGTTTACTGGAATCCGCCTGGCCTGCCAATGAACCCCCATTTTGGATGCCAATCTCCTCTGTAATTGAAATATAATCCTTATCTTCATGTTGTATAGCCTCTTTGAGCTCTGTCACTACCTCACTAGCAATCGGCCTAGAAGACGGTATAGCCTTAACACATCTCATGGCTATTTTGGCAACATTAGTCATGGATTTCATGTCGTAGCCTCCACACAACCTCTTGTCTATGATTTCTGTTATTTGACCACCATTTTCATCCATCTCTAGATACGTTGTCACCTGTAAATGCACCAATACTTAAGCTCTAGTTGAAGGTGCACTAAGAAATACCCTACAGTGCTGTTAAATATTTCTATTTTGGATAATTGATGATCAGATTCTTGACCCATCATAGAAAACAGATATACAACTTTGTAAGGTTTTTCAGTTCAGAGAGCCACTCAACAGGTTGGATAATTGATGATCAGATTCTGTTCTATTTAGATGAAAAAATAGAAAATAGATAAGAGAGAGATATACAACTTTGCAAGGTTTTTCAGTTCAGATAGCCACTCAACAGGGCCACTCAGTTTGTTGTTTTGTAAATATCTGCATAGAAATCAAAGTAAATTTGGTTTTGTAAAAATGGATAACAATTTTAAATAGTTATAAAATGAAAATTTCATTAAAAATAAACTTAGAGCAACTCCAATATCATTAAATTGGTGATATTTGGCATTGGTACTATGAAATTATTATTTTCAAATGATTTGATAATTTCAACATGTACATATAGGTATCAAATGGCAAGGATCAGAAATCCAATCTTTCATGTCAAATCTCCATTTCATAGAGTCAAGAGCGTCAACTGCAGTTTAAGAACTTAGTTAGGCATTGATTTATAATATCACTAATTTAATTATGAAAAATTTAGTGAGAGCATGTCTTACTATCTTGTTGATATGTTGTCTTGTCCACGAAAACTTGCGTGTAATACTCGTAAGCATTGATTATTGGAAAAAGGGTGGAGTAAGGGGCCTTCACCAGTTCATAGTTACTTGGTGCATAGTCGCAGAAGAGAGTATACTCTAGAACAGAATAATTTGGCACCAAAGTAACGAGTTGATTAGTGTTTTCACATCCGTCTAAAATGACATAAAATGATCTCGATTCAGACTTATTCACCGTCTCAATCTCCGCAAAATACAGCATCACTATTCTTGCCACCAAATTCTCGGTTTCTGTCCCTTTACAACCCACGCAGTTCAATGGAAAGGAGTTCAAGCCCTTTACAACCCACGCAGTTTGCAGGACATTAGTTGGAGGAAGGTTTTGGGTATTGTTGGTTGAAAGAGGCTTTCTCGAACTTACATTGCGTACATTTAGATCCGACGGTAAATCCGATGGTAAATCGGATGATGTCGCCCAGATGCGATCGAATTTGTCCATAGGATACCTGCTTAATTAACCATACAAAACTATAGAAGTCAATCATTAACAAAAAAATATCAAAACTGCTCAATTGTGCTGCATCGAAATCAATCTTACTAAAGATTTAAGTTTTTATTACAATGAAGATTTAAATTTATTACAGAAAATTTCTTTGGGTATATTTATAAAAAGTTCAAATGTTTACCGAACCGATGAATTTCCACCAGCATCAACTCTCGATTCTAAAATCAGGATATATCCTGGAGCTGGACTGTCATATCCATACATTTCATATACATACATGTCATCTTGGTGTTAACGACCATTCTTGTCTTGGGCACAAGAGTATCCAGGTCTGTAGGTTGCACGAGAAGCGCCCAAGCGCAACACAAAAAAAATCTCATTTCAGGCTACAAATCAAGCGAGCAAGCGAAGTTATGTTGTCAGCGGTCGAGATCCATCAATAGAGCATATTGACGGTCATCGGGTTTTCGAGGCTACCAAGTTGCCCGAGATTTAGCGCAAGAGTAGCACCCATATTTCAAGATAAATCTGGGTCATCTGATCCAGCTGGGACAGGTGGAAGTCAGTCGGCATTTCGGGGATCGACGTTTCGGGAGACAAGGGACCTCCCATTAACTGCAGCTGAAATTGCCGATCGGCGAAATGCCGAAGGCACCTTTGGCGCTGAGCCCACGGTCCTAGTGCCAGGTCACGTCAAGCGAGCCTGGGAATGAAGGCAGCCCCCTTTTAAATAACAAATGCTATCTCGATCGTCCATCGAAAAGGACACGTGGTGCGCGATCAACATGTCGGCATTCAGGAGTTCTAAGGGTAAGGGCTTCATATCTTGAAGCCCCGAACCCTGAAGCACCGAAAGCGCCTTTGAGGATAAGCGTAGGGTCATGGCCCTTGGTCACTTGAGGGAGTAGAAAAGGTTGTACAAAGGGGGCCAAAAGTGTTGAGTTGAGTTTCAGAAGGGGGGCACCATGTTCTCCAGATGCCGATTCGACTTGATCTCAATCCTGACACCTACTTGGAACGAATGAAGAAGAGAGGGGGTGGTTGAAACCTCGCCTCACTCATTAATTGCAAGGTATGGAGGTTTCGTCAGGAAGTCTACCCGAGGTGGTCCTCTGTACTGGTTTTTTCCCACATAAGCCATGCCGAGTCATCGACTCCCGAGGGAAGTCTGCGCACGCTAATGTAGCATTTAAGGGCTCATCTACCCCTTGGCATGAGCCATGCAGAATTAAGGTGGCGTATGACAGAGGAGTGTAGGCCAGATTTGATTGAAGAGACGCCTCATCCCGAAAATCTAGGAGGCCTCTGTTGGGCGAATTTGGAGGAGTATATGTAGGCATTTTTGCCATTTTTGTAATCATCAGTGGTAGAGCAAAGCTCCCGATTATATGTTTTAATACACTCTAGTTGTCTGGTTATGTATCTATATGTGAGATTTCTTGTTTTATGATAGACAGTTTTTCTTATTCCATCTAGTTTCATCTCTTACTGAGAGAGTTCACTATCGACTGACTCGTGTGAATGTATGTGACTGTGTTAAGGTAAAAGATTCATTTTAGCACCGTTACATTCTCCAGTATTGCCTCCATTTGAGCGTAAGAAGTCCCTACGTTTAAGTTTTTATTCCACAGACTATTAGAAGCTCGATGCCTATAGCAGCCCTCATCTTTTCCTCATAGAAGTCTTCCCCCTACTCACCCTTACTACAACTCACTGTCTGAAGTTTGACTTAGACCTCACCTACCTGTGCATGTCCAACCTAGGTTTGGAATTAGAATGATATCATTTTGAGTTTTCTTCCAGTTGATCACCCTCTACAAACAAATCGTGACATAAAACTAATGGACATCGAGCTCTGCGCTTGCTGCAATTCAGGAGTGACTTCTGACGCCAACATTTATGGTGTCGTTGCCGGGGACGAAGTTGAAGATTTTCCCTGGGCAAAATGATATTGAGCCTCTGATTCTGAAGGTGCATCAGACATCAGAGCCCTTCAAGATTTCTACTGTGCACCTAGTGACTCCACTGTGGTGACTCCAAGGTTTCCACATCACTGTTTCAGCTGTGGCTACTATTAGCACACCTGAAAGCTGACCCTAAAGAGCTTTCTCGAGAAGGTTTCAGCAGCTTCTTTCTCAGCCTGAGAAGCTTCCTAGGGTAGCAACAACGTTAGGATCTGGCCTTTGATGGTGAACAAGGACCAGACACATTCGAAGCTGCGCATATTTCACCTGGCGACTCCATGATTCAAGGATCGATTGGCGACTCCATGATTCAAGGATCAATTGGCGACTCCACTGGTTCGATATGGAGAAAATCCTTGCTCGCAGGTTTGCTCCTTTTAATTTTTCTGCTATTCTTAGTTTTCCTAATGCTGTCCCCTCTCTGAATGAACGGGGCGATTATTTTCCCAAATTTGGAAAATGTGAAGAGGACAACCCTGCTCAGCACCTCAGTGAGTTTCATGAACTCATGCGTCAGTGGGAGATACATCATGAGGATGTATTACTGAAGATGTTCATGTTCTCGTTAGCAGGGGATGTGCGTAAATGGTATCATTCTTTACCCCCTGCTAGCATTTCTTCACTCAATGGATTCCATGCAGCTTTCACTGCCTATTGTCAGAMGCTGTATCCCCCTGAGTTAATTTGTCATAATTGTTGTGAGGGATACCACAACTCTATACAAGAGAAAGTTGTTTCTGACGTAGGCTGTGGGGATGATCCTAATGACCTAGATCAGAACTCAGTCCTTTCTCCTCCCCATTTGTCTGCATCAGAGGCAGGTTATGAAAGTGATGAAGATTCCAGGGAGGAAGGAGATGCCCTGAGTGAGCTGATGGAGTAGGCGGTATCTCTCACTACCCAACGTGCAGAATTGGAATCTGATGGCAATGAAGAGGATTTTCCAGTCTTCAAGGTAGATGATTTAAGCAACTCTTTTGAAGAGATTATCGAAGATTTCTTAGATGTGTTAGCATCTACCCCTGATGAGCCTCCTGTCTCAAAATTAAACGAAGAAGCCATTGTGGAAGAGGATTGTTCTTTCTTCCTTCACGATATTTCTCATGATGTATTTACATATGGAATTGAAAGGAAGGATCGGGAGACTGTTCCCTTTTTAAAAGATGGGGAAGTGCACGAAGAAGACGAGGAAGAACCAGAAGAGCAGATGAGCGTACATTTCTTTTCCTATCTAGAGCCAGTCAACGAGCAGTCACCGCCCGAGATCAGTGAGCCTACGATAGTTTTCCACTCACCTGTGTTTGTCAAAGATATTCAGCCACATGGGAACAACTGTGTAGCAGAGGAGGCTGCCTGCCGCTAATTTTCTGAAATTCTCCACTCATTCTATAACCCTGTCAGTGAATGCATGGAGTGGCATGTCCTTTATGCTTTGGAGCCACCCTATTTCATATCAACTTCAACCTGTGGAGAGAAGTTGAAGAGTGTAGTCGTTCTGCTGTCACGGTTACACCATCTGCTGGTGATCATCGACAGAATGAAGGAGCTTCTATCCAGCAAGTTGCTTGAATGGCTATGGTGGAAGTCTGCTTTCACCTAGCCCCATGTAAAATATTTTATTAGCATTAGGACTGTATATAAATAATCTCCTTTGAGCATGTAACTTTGTTTGCTTTGCTTTACTTTTCGGCCTATATTTTCAGAAGCAGGATGTTTTGAGCTTGACTCCATAGCCCAACAACAGGTCAATGAAGCTGCAGAATGAGTTCTTAGAGCATCACAGGGACGACTCTATCCTCCATTGAGCCTAATGTTAACAACCATTCTTGTCTTGGGCACAAGAGTATCCGGGTCTGCAGGTTGCACGAGAAGCGCCCAAGCGCAACACGAAAAAAAATCTCATTTCAGGCTACAAATCAAGCGACCAGGCGAAGTTATGTCATCAGCGGTCGAGATCCATCAATAGAGAATATCGATGGTCATCGGGTTTTCTAGGCTACCAAGTTGCCCGAGATTTAGCACAAGAGATAGCACCCATATTTCAAGACAAATCTGGGTTGTCCGATCCAGTTGGAACAGGTGGCAGCCAGTCAACATTTCGAGGATTGGAGTTTTGGGAGACAAGGGACCTCCCATTTACTACAGCTGAAATTGTCAATCGGTGAAATGCTGAAGGCACCTTTGGAGATGAGCCCACGGTCCTAGTGCCAGGTCACGTCAACTGAGCCTGGGAATGAAGGCAACCCCCTTTTAAATAACAAATGCTATCTTGATCATCCATCCAAAAGGACGCGTGGTGCATGATTAGCATGTCGGCATTTGGGAGTTCTGAGGGTAAGGGCTTCATATCTCGAAGCCTCGAACCCCGAAGCACCGAAAGCGCCTTTGTGGATAAGCGTAGGGTCACGGCCCGTGGTCACTTGAGGGAATAGAAAAGGTTGTACAAAGGGGGCTAAAAGTGCCGAGTTGAGTTTCAGAAGGGGGGCACTATGTTCTCCAAATGTCGGTTCGACTTGATCTCAATCCTGATACCTGCTTGGAACGAATGAAGAAGAGAGGGGGTGGTTGAAACCTCACCTCACTCATTAATTGCAAGGTATGGAGGTCCCGGCAGGAAGTCTGCCCGAGGTGGTCCTATGTACTGGTTTTTTCCCACAGAAGCCATACCGAGTCCTCGACTCCCCAGGGAAGTCTGTGCACACTAATTCAGCATTTAAGGGCTCAGCTACCCCCTGGCGTGAACCATGCAGAATTAAGGTGGTGTATGATAGAGGAGTGTAGGCCAGATTTGATTGAAGAGATGCCTCATCCCGAAATTCTAGGAGGCCTCTGTTAGACGAATTTGGAGGAGTATATGTAGGCATTTTTGCCATTTTTGTAATCATCAGTGGTAGAGCAAAGCTCCCGATTATATTTTTTAATACACTCTAGTTCTCTGGTTATGTATCTGTATGTGAGATTTCTTGTTTTATGACAGACAATTTTTCTTATTCCATCTAGTTTCATCTCTTACCGAGAGAGTTCAGTATCTACTAACTCGTGTGAATGTATGTGACTATGTTAAGGTAAAAGATTCATTTTAGCACCATTACATTCCCCAGTATTGCCTCCATTTGAGCGTAAGAAGTCCTTACGTTCAAGTTTTTCTTCCACAGACTGTTAGAAGCTCAATGCCTATAGCAACCCTCAGCTTTTCCTCATAGAAGTCTCCCCCCTACTCACCCTTACTACAACTCACTGTTTGAAGTTTGACTTAGATCTCACCTACCTGTGCATGTCCAACCTAGCTTTGGAATTAGAATGATATCATTTTGAGTTTTCTTCCAGTTGATCACCCTCTACAAACAAATCATGACATAAAACTGATGGACGTCGGGCTCTGCTCCTGCTGCAATCCAGGAGTGACTTATGATGCCAACACTTGGAGCCTCCTCAATTCGATACCAAAGATAAACGGATCATCGGTCTCCGAAGTTCTAACCAAGCAAATGTACTCCACTCTGCCAGCAGTAAATAATATATACTTGTAATAATTTATGGATCTACAGTTTTGGCCGTTACGTTTTGAAGAAACAACATATCCATTGTCTCAATAGAAAAAGAGAAGTTAATTGGAAAATTTTGGTATCCATTAAAATTTCCAACGACGAACCATAATCTTAACAGGTGAGTCACATTAGGGGTCACAGACAAGTGATAGCAAGATTTGTTAGGAGGCTTTTGGAAAAAATGTAGAATATTCAAGGCAGAGCCAAAGGCTTCTTTACTGGCGTCCCCTATGTCTCCCGACTGACCTACGTCTATGTAATCAGCACCAGTTACCCATGTTATATTGTTTTCCGCTGTGTGATTTGTTTTTCCTCCACATTTGATACTCAAAAATTCTGCGAAAAAGATAATTAATAAACAATATCTTGTCAACCAAATATGAAAAAAAAGTTGGTTGAACCTTATAAAATAGGGTATCAAATGAAGATTATAAAACAAATCTCTATTAAACGATGATTCTTTCTTAAAAAAATAGACGAAACTAAAATACACCAATACTCATGAGCCTTTTCTTTCTTAATAGACGAAACTGATTCTTTCTTAATGCATTCTAGAAGTTTTTTCATTATTCTAACATCCCCTTTAATGGAGAAAGGGATTTTATACTACACCTAACTTGCTTCTAAAAATTTCAAACTTGAGTTTACCAAGAGGTTTGGTAAATATATCAGCCACATTATCATTGATATTACAAAAAATCAAACCAATTTCGTTTGATTCAATCTTCTCTCCCACAAAGTGATGTTGTAGCTCGATGTGTTTTGATCTTGCATGATATATTGGATTGTGTTACAATTTGATAGCACTTTGATTGTTACAGTTGCATGCTGGACGATTTTGCTCCTCTTCGACATCTGTAAGAATTTTCTGCAACCAAATAGCTTCACAAGTGGCACTGGTCAAGGATTTATACTCAGATTCTGTTGACGATAAAAAAACAGTAGGTTGCTTCTTTCTACTCCACGATACAACCCCCGATCCTACATGAAACACATAGCCTCAGGTAGATCTTCTATTATCATGATTTCCTGCCCAATCTGAATAAGAAAAACCTGTTAGATCAACATCAAATTCATCAATATACATAATACCAAAATTTATTCCTTTCAAGTAACAAACTACTTTCTTTGCATCTTTCTAGTGACTCTCTGAAGACTTATCCATGAACTGACTAAGGATGTTGACTGAGTATACAATGTCTGGTCTCGTAGTGGTGAGGTAGTTCAGACTTCCCACCAACTGACGATATAAAGTACCATCTACCTTTTTAGTTCCATCTTCATTGTATAACTTTGCATTCTATTCTAAGGTAAGGGAGTTGACATAGCTTTACACTCACTCATATTGAACTTTCTAAGAATTTATTTTGTGTATTTACTTTGAGTGATCAATGTTTTACCATGCTGTCTCCAAACCTCAATTCCTAAAGAATAATGCAATTCACCAAGATCTTTCATTTCAAATTCTTGAGACAACTGAATTTTAATCTCTTCAACTAACTTGCATGCACTGCCTGTAATAATGAGATCATCTACATATAAAGACATTAAAGAAACATTTCTGTCTTCATCTTTCTTAACATACATGCTAGGATCATTTTTGCTTTTCACAAACCCATTATGATAAAATAAGGTATCTATCTTTACAAACCAAGATCTCGATGCCTATTTCAAATCATATAATGCTTTCCTTAACCTGCAGACTAGATGCTCATGTCCCTACTTGACAAACCATTCACGTTGAACCAAATAAACCTCTTCTTTTAAATCACCATTCAGAAAAACAATTTTGACATCTAATTGATATATTTTCCAATTATGTTTAGTAGCTAAGGCAATCAATATTCTAATTGTATTCATTTTAGCTACTAGTGCAAAAGTATTTTCGTAATCAATTCCTTCATTTTGTGAATATCCCTTTGCAACTAATCTTGCCTTATATTTATCAATGCTACCATCTACTTATAATTTAGATTTATACAACCAATTGCTTCCAATAGGGACTTTGTTTTCAGACAGCTCAACTAATTCTCATGTTTGATTTTTTATAAGGGAGTCATATTCATCATTCATAGCATTTCTCCACTCTTCATGTTTTTTAGCTTGATCATAGTTTACAAGTTCTACAACATTCATTACATGAGACATCAATGCATAATATGTATACCTTATATTTGGTTGAGTTTGTCGTGATGACCTCCTTGGTCCTTCACTGCTTTCATCTTGTCTCCTGCTTTGTGGTGACTCTTCTGCACTTGATGTATCCAGGCTGTTTGAAGTGTCCAGACTGCTTTCATTTCGATCTCGAACCTGTACTTATTCTTGTTTTTATTTAACCATTGCATCTATTTTGACATGTTCATCACTATCATTATTCCAAACATATGCATCATTCATTCTATCAACTATATATGCATTCTCATGAAACATTACATCTCTACTTGCAAACAGTTTATGTGAACTAAGATCAAACAATTTGTACACTTTTTTATCAGTACAATAACCAATAAAAACACACTTGATTGACTTCGCATCAAGTTTTCTTCTCTCATCCTTTGGAATAGGTGCAAAGGTAGTGGATCCAAATACTCTTAAATGTCTGACATAAGGTTTATAACCATGAAGAATCTCAAAAGGAGTTTGGAAATCTAATTTCTTAGTTGAACTTTGATTCTTTAAATAAACTGCAGTGTTAACGGCGTCTTCCCAAAAACCATTAGAAATGCTTTTACCTTGAAGGATACTACGAGCACACTCCACCAGTGTTCTGTTCTTTCTCTCAACAACACCATTTTGCTGAGGTGTATGAGGTATTGTAAATTGTTGTTGGATCCCATGAAATTTACAATAACTTTTAAATGCATCTGATTTATATTCACCACCCTCATCAGATCTGAGAACTTTAATACATTTTCCTGTCTATTTTTCAGTCATAGTTCTGAATTCTTTAAAGTACTCAAATCATCATTTTTTCTCCTTATGAAATAGACCCATGTATATCTAAATCTATGATCAACAAAAATAAGAAAGTAGGAAGCACCACCAAGTGATCTAATTTGCATAGGTCCGCATACATCAATATGAATTAATTCAAGAATATTTGTTTGGCTTTTTTTAGTATGTATGGGAAACTCCTCTCTATGTTGCTTACCAAGTGCACATGCTTCACATGGAAAATGATCATTCTTCATAACAAGAAGACCTTTTGCCATATTTTTTTTTGCAACGACATCAAATCATTGTAATTTAGGTGCCCATACATGTGGTTCCATAACTCTTCTGTTGACATTGTTGTGGATGTCAATGCAACATGACGGTTCATTGTCACTTCCAACCTATACAATCCACCAACCCTGGTACCTATCGAAACAACCCTGTAGTGATTCTGGATATCTTTCACAACACACCTCAACTTACCAAATTCCACTATTAGATTATTATCAGTGATAGTTGAAACAGATAGATCAAATTCTTTTTAATACCAGGAACATACATCACATTATGAATCTGTCTCAATTGTCCATTAGGTAAATTCACACTTATTACTCCAAAGCCTTGGACTTTGTGTGATCTATTATCTCCTACGTAGATGTGTGTGCATCAATTTTCTCATAATATTCATCATACCATTCTTTATTAAAGGTCATATGAGTTGATGCACCAAAATATATGAACCATGAATTCTCATCATCAGTTTCAAAAGACAATGCAACTTTAGAAATAAACAGCTTAAGATTTTTAAATCCATCATTGACTGAAGTGTCTTTATGCACATAATTTCCATTATGTCTTTTATATCTCTAATTTGATTCATGATTCTTTCTTCTATAGAAATCTTTAGCGGGATGTCCAAGTTTTCCAAAATATTCACATTCAACATTTCTCTTAACATAAGAATCAGGATGTGTCATACCTTTCTTCTTTGCTTGAAATCGGCCTTTGTTCTTGTCCCACAGTTTACCTCGATATGATATTTTACCTTTTGCAATCAAATCCAAATCTAAGCCACTTGATTCATGATCATAGTTATTCATTCTTTCTTCCTCTTGAAGAAGGATACCAACCAATTCATCAAAAGTAGGGGGCATAGGTCTAGCTGAGAGTGCTGAAATAAAGACTTTATAATCTTGCACTAAACCCTTCAAAGAAATTGTTACTAAATCATTACTGGAAACATTTTCACCAATGTCACCGAGCTTATCACTTAAATCTTTAATTCTGGAAACAAAATTACATATGCTTTCGTTGGCTTCCATTTTGATAGATAGTATCTTAGTTTTTAAAAATAAGATCTGGTTTGCATTAGAGGTTTCGTACAAACCTTTGAGAACGTCCCACGTCTCTTTGGAAGTTTTAAAGTCCCTTATATGAGGAATGATGTTGTCCTTTACGGACATACGCGTATCACTTTCGCTTTCATCTCTCGCCTATCCCAATATGGAATCCAGGTAGCAACAATGGGTTTGGGCTCATCTCCTTTGACAATCGTTCATAAGCTATATGCTTCTAGAATGGTGGTCAGCTTAAACTTCCAATTTACATAGTTCTCTCCATCAAGTTTAATATACTCATTTAAATATGAATCAACAAGAGGGTTTTCCATCTTCATGTGTAACAATTATTAGCCAAAATTAAAAAAAAAAAGGTGTCGCTGGATTTATTTTACCTCCTAGGAAGCTCCTCCTCAACGGTCTTCCTTTGGCAGATTGTAAAATTCTGCACTGCTCCATGCATATATAACTAACTTTGCTCTGCTCCACAGAGCAACCACAACACTCCACTAGACTTCACTTTTCTTTTGTCTATGTAGACAACACAAAGGCGACAAATGGTGTGAACTCAGGTTGCAACACCCAAAGACTGCAAATCGTGGGTCACTCCTCTATACGATTCAGCCTATGCAAATCCCTGCAGCTAACTCATCACGTATTCACGATACATCAGGTGCAACTCAGCACACATTCACACAATGCAGTGAACATGGATCGACAGGCAGCAAACAACGAATGCAGAGAATCCATCTCTTGCAGTAGTAAGCATGCAGCAACAACGAACGCTCCATGCAGGGACAATGATGCCACGAGACAACAAACAAACAAAAAAATTAATTTCATGGACAACAATACCAAAATCCACCGCAAAGAAACAAATACTCCAAGATACAGTCTGCACTCCACGCAGAGAGAATACCAAGAGAGCTGACTATTCAGACTTAAAATCAGAGACAGTGAGGCCACAAGGGCACATCACCTGTGAGTGTATGCTCACATAATCTGTTATATATCTTTGATAAATTACTTACAAATAAATAGGCTAGGTAAGCCTATAACAAACCCCTATCTTAGTGGATCTGA
>ML813477.1:28754-38963 GCA_009831015.1 Picea engelmannii | reverse complement strand
CAAAAAGAATGGCATATATAGGAAATCCGCAGTAGGATATACTCCCCAAAATAATGGTGTGGTTGAACGAAAGAATTGGACAATTGTTGAGATGGCTAGGAGCATACATTGAAAGGTAAAAATACTCCAAACATTTTTAGGGCTAAAGTTGTAGCTACATCTGTTTATTTTCTTAATAGATCTATCCAATGAGAAGTGTGTAAAATATGACTCCATATGAAGCATCAAGTGGAAGAAAATGTGGTGTTGATCTTTTGAAAGTCTTTGGATGTATTGCTTATGCTCACGTTCCTTATGAAAAAAGAAGAAAACTAGATCATAAAAGTGTGAAATGCATTTTTATTGGCTATTGTGAGGAGACAAAGACTTATAGAATGTATAATGCAGAAACTGAAAAAATGTTGGTTAGTCATGATGTGTTTTTTTTATGAAAGAAAACAATGGCAGTGGATTCAAGTAGTGCAACAACAACGTCCAAGAATTTTTATACAGGAAGATGAATCTTTTGTTTCTACAAATCAAACCAGTAGTCCAAGTAATACTACTATATTCACTCCATCATCTTCTTCAACTTCAAGTCCAAGTACTCCTCCAAGAAAGGTAAAATCCTTAAATGAAATTTATGGATATTTTAATTTTTCTTTAATGTCTCAGATTGAAGCACAACCAAGATTCTGTGAAGATGTAGCAAAACATGAAGCTTGGTGAAAAGCAATGGATGAAGAGATTGCAATCATTAAAAGTAATTAGACATGGGAGCTTGTGGATCTTCCCACTGAAAAAAAAAGTCATTGAGGTAAACCGGGGTTGGAGCTTTTCTACTCCACTAGTTTTGATAGAAGCATATATGTATGGTTGGAGCCTTAGGTAGACCAAGTCATCATTCTCAAAAGTATGATCTACACGTTGTTTGTCTGCTTGGACCTTCTGTTGATTCTGTTCCCTCTATAAATGATCCTTCAACTCCCTGAGGACGTCCTAACTCTGCAATACCCAATCCTGTACCATCGGGGCTCTGTTATCACCAAAAGCAATCTCTACAAAAGAGAGTGGGTCATAACTATAAAAATCCCTTAATGGAGTCATGCCTATGGACATGTGATAAGTGGTGTTGTAACAGTATTCCCCCAAGTGTAGCCACCGAACCCATGCCTTATGTTTCCCTGCTACATAATTCTTGAGGTAGCCTTCTACCCATTTGTTGACTATTTCGGTTTGCCCATCAGTCTGCATGTGATAACTAGTGCTAGGGATCAAGGTCGTACCAACCATCCTAAATAATTCCTTCCATAAAGTGATCATAAATTGGCTATCCATGTCACTAAGAATGGTTTTGGGTAGCCCATGTAGTCTGAAGATCTCTCTGAAGAATAATTCGGCCACCTGTGCAGCACTGAAGTCTGTAGCAATGGAGAAGAAGTGTGCAAATTTTGTCAACCTGTCCACCACAGTGAAGATACAATCCTTACCCTGTGCCCTTGGCAACCTTGTGATGAAGTCCATGGATATGCTCTCTCATTTGTGCTCTGGGATGGATAGACGTTGTAGCAACCCTGCTAGATGTGTGTGCTCATCCTTATTCTCCTGGAAAGTAGTACACTCCTTGACGTGACTCATCACATCTTCTTTGAGGCCCTTTCATGAGAACCTTTCCCTTATCTGCCTATATGTTTTTCCAATCCCTTGGTGCCTTGCCACTGGTGAATCATGATTCATGCCATGCGTGTAGTATCTTGGCCTTGAAGGTTGACTCAAGGACCAAGAAGATTCAGCCCTTGAAGTAGATGATGTCATCAATGACTCTGAAGTTGTCATCTTGTATTTTCCCATCCATCAACTGACAAGCAAACTGATTTTTGGAATATTCCACCAAGAGGTGGTCCTTCCAATCAACTAATACATCTGTCATGGTATAAATGGATGACCTCTTGGATAAGGCATTTGCCACTACATTGTTTTTCCCCTTGACAAATTCAATGTCAAAATCATATGCCTATATCCTACTGACCCACTTATGTTGTCTCTCATTCAAGTCCTTTTGTTCCAAGAAGTACTTAAGGTTGTTGTGATCTGACCTCACAACAAATCTCCCTCCCACCAAGTACTGTCTGAATTTGGCCAAGGCATGCATGATGGCCAGCATTTCTTTATCGTAGATAGTGTAAAGAAGCTTAGGGCCTCTCAACTTTCGTCTCTCATAGGAAAGGGGATGCCTATTTTGTATCAATACGACCCCAATGCCCTCTCCGGATGCATCACACTTCAATATGAAGGGTTGGTCGAAGTCTGGTAAGGATAAAAATGGGCATGTGCTCATTACCTTCTTTAGCTTGTCAAATGTAAATTGTGCTTCTTCACTCCATCTAAAAGCCCCTTTTTTGGTCAAATCGGTCAAAGGTGCACAAAGTTGTGAGAACCCTTTGAAAAACTTCCTGTAATAAGTGCAAATGTCGATAAATCCCCTCAATTATGTAAGAGTCTTGGGTGTGGTCTAGTCAAGTATCACTTGGATCTTCTCCTGATACACCTGTACCCCTTTAACTCCAATGATGTGTCTCAAGTAGAGGACCTCTGTCATCCCAAATTCACACTTTGATTCCTTGTCATACAAGGATTGTCCCTCCATGATAGTTAAGATCTGTTCCACATACTGCAAATGTTCCTCCCAAGTTTTGTTATAGATTAGCAAGTCATAAAAAAACACAAGAATATGCTTCCTCAACTTCTTGTTGAAGACATGGTTCATACATGACTGAAATGTGGCAGGTGCATTGGTCAGTCCAAATGGCATCACAAAGAATTCATAGTGGCCATAGTGACACCTGAAGGAAGTCTTGGGGATGTCCTCCTCCCTCAGTTTGATTTGATGGTATCCAGAACACAACTCAATCTTTGTGAAGTAAACAACCCCATGGAGATCATCCAATATCTCATCAATCCTCAAGATGGGATACCTGTTTTTAATAGTTTTCTTGATTAGTGCCCTGAAATCAATGCACATGCACATGGTTCCATCCTTCTTCTTGACTAGTATTACTGAAGAGGTGAAAGGACTGGAACTTGGTCTAATGTGACCCATGTCTAAGAGTTCTCTGATGGCCTTCTCTATCTCGTCCTTGTACTTCCTTGGGTGTCTATAAGGTGTGGTGATGACTGGTTTTTCCCCCTATTCCAACTCAATGATATGCTCAAACCTCCTATCTGGTGGCACACCTGGTGGGATGGGCCCAAACACCTTATTGTGTTTTTCAATGATCCTGTGGATCTTTGGTGCGTAGTGAATCTTCCCCTTTTTTCCACACGTGCATAAATCCTGCACTCAGCAGCATATACAATCTCCTCTCTCCTAAAATTGGCCTCTATACACTTTGTTGTGATTACCCTGGCTATGTTACCTGTCATACTTATGAGGACTACCTTTCTTCCACTTTCCTTTGTGAAATACATCTCCATGGTCTTGTAGTTGGTGGTGAAAGGCCCCAATGTACTGAGCCACTATATTCCAAGGATTATATTTTTGTTAGGGAGGTCCATCACATAAACATTATGTACTAGATCATGCCTAACCAATGTAAGCTTCATCCTTGGGATGTACCTATTACAAGGCATGGTGCTTCCTCCTGCTACCTTTACCTTGAATCCTTCAAACTCAACTGTGGATATATGCCTCCTATGTAGCAATGTCGAGTCAATGAAATTGTGAGAAGCACCCCCATCAATGAGCACTGACACCTTTTGCCCCTGCAACACTCCTCTCATCTTGAAGGTGTTGTACTTGGGTACCCCACTGATGGATGCTAATGCATCTCTCTCCTCTGTTGCACTGTCGTGACCTGTAGCCTCCTCCTCTGTAGTTTCGATGGTGTCTTCCTCCATGTTCTGGATGTGGCCGAAATCCTCATCCTCTTCATTATCTGATGTCACCTCAATGTAATGAACTTGGCCACTACCCATAAACTTGTGGGATGGGTTCCATGGCTCTTTCCATGTGTAGCATAGTTGTTTCCTTCTTGGTTCCCTCCTAGTATTCTAATCCAACCTAACTGTTCCTCTGTCCAAATCCCTTGGGTCTCTTCCTCCTGAGTTCATTGGAGGTCTTTAGTCTCTGCCTCCAGTGTTTAGAGGTGGTCTAGGAACAAATTTAGGTTTTTTCGCTGGCCCTAGGTCTATCGTCCTCCAGATAGATTCATGCAAGTTGGTAGGATTAAAATCCTTAACCCAACCCTGCAAGGGTTCCATCAACCCCTCAGTGAAGAGCATCATGAGTTTGGACTATGACACGTCCTACACCATAAATGCTAGCCTTTGGACCTCCTCAATATACACCTCTGGTGCCCCTATCTGTCTGAGTTATGTGAACTCTCTAAAATGTAGCTATGGATCCCCCTGGTCAAACCTGTCAATGAGTTTCTGAGTAAACTCTATGTATGCCACTATCTAATTGTGGCCAAGTGTGGTCAGTCCATGATACCACCAATCGTGAGATTTTCCATCCAATTACATGGTGACAAACTTGATGGCCTCCATCTCCCTCATAGGGTTAAGTTGCAGGTATGTCTCTAGTTTCTGTACCCACGCCTGTGTAGTCATCTTGGCCGAACCATCAAAGTAGGGAATCTCCATCTTCCCAGCCCTGTGCTCAAGCTCATAGTTTCTCCTATGGTACGACCTGGGCTTGTTTCTAAATTTTAGTCCAGAGAACTAATATAGGATGATTTGCCTCTACACTGGTATGCTCAATGAGTTGTACTCCCTGGAGTATTGATCAAACATATCATCAAACTCATATATGTGGTTGGCCTATGTGGGTTCATCTGTGAATGAGGGTAAGTACGACCTAGGAGTAGTCCTGCTACATGTATGTACCTGTGGTGCTCCCCCTCTATGGCTTCCCTCAGAATGATGATAAGGAATGTGTTCCTGATGATACATGTTCCCTCAAAGCGATCCACTAGCTTCCTTATTGGCATAAGCTTATGGATCTTTCCCCCTTTGATTCATTTCCATCAACAGTTCGACTATCCTTGATTAGTTTTCATCTACCTTCCTCAAGGTCTCTGATATTTTGTCCTGCCCCCTACGGTTTTCCTCATGGTTTTCCTGTATGTGGGTGACCAATGAACTCTCTATCTGGTTTATGGATTTATGGAACTCTTGTGCGAAGATTGCCAAGCCATGTGGCTCACTGTCACCACTTGAACCCTGCATATCGACTTCTGTCTCGCTTGTCTATTTCTTCCTTCGACCCATATAAATTCCACTGAATTTCTGCATGCACTAATCCTCACAGGATGGGAGGATCAGAGCTCTGATACCACTGTAATGTTGCCAAGCCAATTTTTTTCTCTTGGAACACTAACTGACCACTGATTTACTTGTTTGTTGTGTGTGTTTGCAGGTTTGCCTCTCAATTTTAGACCTTAGGGTTATATTCATTTATTAAGCACATATATGAAGATAAACTCAATGCAAATACAAGATCTAACCAATATACAAGATATGGAACCCAAAAGCATATATCTGACTTTTATTATTATGAAAAGCAAGAACCTAATACAAAGTGGAAGAAGATATGGAATAACATCAGATGGCTCCAAGAGATAATATATGAGCTTCTACAAAATTCTCCTGGTAATACAAAATAATTCTCCAAAGGCTAGATATGCAATGAGGGTCGATGCAAGAAGAATCAATGTCACGTCCAACCACCTAGTTGCTGGTACATCCTACTGAATAGATGACAAGACCAAGATTTCGGCCCAGTTGAAGGAGATCTCCAAATGATGCCAAACTCCATAGAAAGATAGATCAGGACAAGTAGAAATCCTCTCTAAAGTCTAAAGTCCAGATGCCAATTTTTACCCCTCCAAACTGCTAAAACCCTAATCCAGAATGCACCCTCCTGAATACTGCCAAGCTCAATATTTTGGCCCTGATGGAGGAAGCCTCCAAACCCCATGAAAATATCTAGAAATATAGATCGAGCCACCACAAACTACTGGAAGAAGTCTCAGGGTCGTATCTGAAGTATAACCCTCTTAAACTGGATGGATCTGAATCATAGTTGCACCCTCCTTCCCTCAAAGACGTCCCAAAGCTTCAGATTATAATCTAGCAGAAGAAACTCTCCAAAAATAATCCAAAAGTGATGAACAAGGCCCTATCAATAATACCCAGATGCCAGAATTTCAATAGACCATGTCACAAGGCTAGATCGAACTCCTCTTCATGAAATGATGTGCCCCTGCTAGAAAACCCCAAAGGGTACGACCTGCTACCCTCCTAGATTGATAGTGGAACCTGTGAAAACTATAGAATGGTGTGGGTGGAGTGTTTCATCCTAGAGACCAAGCTTGGAACAAGGTGAGTGGAATATTTCACCACTAAGTTGTCCTCTAGGGTTTGTAATCTCAAAACCCTCAAACCTATGTGCTCAAGATTCCAATAGCCAAATGCAATAATATCCAAGATGACATGAGAGGTGTGCCCTAGGATTTCCTTTATACTTCTTTTATGTTTCTCTGTTGAGTTAAGTTAACCCCTAGGTCAACTCCTAACTCAACCTCAAGCTCTCTATTCCTTCATTGAGTTACCTTTTACCCTTTTTTACCTTTTTTCCAAGTCAACATCAAAATATAACATTGAGTTATCTGACCTTCCCCATGCTGCATGAGACTATGGTCTAGTGGGGATGACTATATCACTACGTCTTTCCAGACCTCTTCATCAAGAGGTGGGAGACATTACAATAGTAAAGTTTCATTTTCTACTGCATTGGAACATAATAAACTTTACATTGGTCCATTTTAAACTTCTTAAGTAGTTCTTTGACATATTTTCCTTGAGACACAAAGGGTTGACCAACATTTCTCCAGACTTCAAGACCGAGATAGTAATGTAACTCACCAAGATATTTCATTTCAAATACCTGTGACATCTACTTCATAATTCCACTAATCATTTTTTTTGAATTTCCTGTAATAATTAAACCATCAACATATAAGGAAATCAATACAATGTGCCCATTTTCATCAAACTTGGTATACATATTTGGATCACTTTTGCTCCTCATAAAACCCTATTGAAGAAAGAAGGAATCTATCTTCTCACACCATGACTTAGGTTCCTATTTCAGTCCATACAATGCTTTCTTTAATTTACACACTAAATGTTCCTGACCACTTTTCACAAACCCCTCTAGTTGAGTAAGGTAAACTTCCTCCTTTAACTCACCATTCAGAAAAACAGACTTTACATCTAATTGGTGAAGCTTCCAATGGTGTTTTGTAGCTAGTGCAATTAACATTCTTATAGTGTTTAATTTAGCTACTGGTGCAAATGTTCTGCATAATCAATGTCCTCTTTCTATGAATACCCTTTTTCCACCAATCTAGCTTTATATTGATCTATACTACTATCTTCTTTGAATTTAGGTTTGTATATCCATTTACATCCTATGGGATTTTTATCTTTAAGCAATTGAGTCAATTCCCAAGTTTTGTTTTTCATTATAGACTCATATTCTTCCTCCATTGCTTCTCTCCACTCTTCATGTTCATTATCTTCATTAAAACTCATGGGTTATGACATTTGAAATATTACTCATTAGGGCATAATCTTTATACTTTTCAGGTGGACGAGCCCGTCGTGAAGATATTCTCAATTGGTTGGTGACTTCTTCTCCATTTTGTGAACATTCTTCTTCACTGCTCGATGTATCCATGTCACTGGGTTCATTTTCCTGTTGTTGCTTCTCTTCTTTAACCTCCTCATCTTCAAGAAGTATATGCCATCCTTCATGACCATTGTCTTCATTTTTTCCTTCTACCTGTTCATGGAAAATTACATCTCTACTTGCAAACACTTTGTGAGTAGATGGATCAAACATTTTATATGCTTTAAATTCTGAATAGTACCCTATAAAAATGCATTTGATAGCTTTAGCATCAAGCTTCTTCCTGATCTCCTTTGGAATGTGTGCAAAAGCTTTACACCCAAATATCCTCAAATTATTAACTACTGGTTTAGAATCATACAAGGCTTTGAAAGGAGTTTTATGATCAAGACACCTTGTTGGACTTCTAGTCTTTAAGTAAATAGTAGTGCTAATGGCCTCAGCCCAAAAATAATTTGAGAGATTATTACCTTTCATCATACTTTGTGCACACTCCACCATAGTTCTGTTTTTCCTTTTTGCAACTTCGTTCTACTGTGGAGTGTGGGGTACTATAAATTGTTGTACTGTTCCATGATCTTTGCAATACTTGATGAAATTCCCCAATCTGTACTCTCCCCCTTGATATGAGCGGACAATTTTGATGGGTTTTCATGTTTGCTTCTCCACCATGTTTTTAAATTCCTTGAAGTATTAAAAAACATCACTCTTTTTCCTAAGGAAATAAACCCATGTGTATCTTGTGCAGCCATCAATAAACAACAAGAAATAATAAGAACCTCCTAGCGACCTTGTCTACATTGGTCCATAAACATCAGTGTGCACTAGTTAGTGTGTAAGCAAAATTAGATTGATTTTTCATGTGTAACCTCTAACTAGGTCTTTGAAGAAATACTCCAATTGAAAAGTTGTAGAATACAACAAATATCAATCACTATTATAAGTTGTAGATAACAGTACAAATATCAATCGCTATTACAACAAGTTCCACCAGCATCTGACAGAATGTAGACACAATCAAATTAATGATTTTTTCTTTCATCCCTGAAGAAAGTCAAGAACCACTAATTTTAAATTATGGTACTCTGCCCTGTAATTGGTTCTTCATCATGTGAAATTTACACAAATTTAATAAAATTCCACAAGACAAAAAACATGACATATAGATCCCTTCAGTGATTTGAGAGATTGAAACCCTCAACACCTGGTAGCAACTGGTCCATCAACAACTCTGGCAGTAAATCTGTTGAAATAATTGTATCTCCCTGAACGACATCAGGTCTAATGGCGGCTCTATCTTTCAACCAAAGAAAAATGATTCGTAACTGGGTAAGATAGCGGTGATCTTTGCACTCATTGGTGACTACTCGACGACTCCTTCACTCTGGCAGATGATCGTCACAATAAATTTATGTGCATCCTCCTTTGAATCGTGCATACCCATCGTGATTGTCTCATGACTGAGAGATTTGAATCACATAATTTGGAGCATTGAAGTGCATGAATTTAAAGTGTGACACTGGATTGGTTCATCAAGTTCGTAAGTAGGTCCCTTGACTTCACGAGAATAGGAGAAAGAAATCATCGATCAAGGCCCCAATCCAATGTCTTGATAAAATTTCATATCCTCGGAGCTCGTATCACTAGTCTTCAAATATGCGATCCAATTGATTCTCATGCAGGTAAATAAGTGGTTCTCTTTTGTCTCACAAGGCATACAGACCAGCGTGGTCTTTCTCCTTCATCAATTTCTACTCTCACGGCTGCAAAAGAAACGCTCATTCTATGTCCTCATAGTAGACAACAACATCCAAAATTTCCAAACAATTTTATAACAATGAACAACATGCATATCAACCAGCATGACTGACAACGATTTCACACAGTGAGCATGTGGGTTCTCTATCACATGAAGAAAGCACCTTTGTTATACATAGATAAACAAGCTAATGCTCAACACACTAGCATATTTCGTTCCAATGAAAAACAATCTCAAATCAAACACACACGAGACCCTCACACAGAAAATAAAACACTCCACTCTCAAACATATTTACATAGAATAGGCTCCCATGGTTATCACATCTTCCTGGGCACTCCCGTGAGAGATTAAGCCCATCCAACATCTGATACCAAATTGAGAATATGGAGAGAAACCATATCACATAAACACAAAATAATAATTTATATTACATTCAATAAACAAAGATACATCAGGTATATATATAGTTGGAGTGAGATCCAACTTATTCCACTCTTAGAGGGAGAGGTTGAGGAAATCTCTCAACATCCTCCAAAAAACCAAACCAATCCCTAAACTCTAGTACATGCATCATAAATGAGGCATTATCTCTAACAATATGTACATGTTTAAATTATCAGTCATTTGAAAATAATAATTCCACATGACCAATGCCAAATATCACCAATTTAGTGATGTTGGAGTTGCTCTAAGTTTATTTTCAATGAAATTTTCATTTTGTAACTATTTAAAGTTGTTATCCATTTTTACAAAACCAAATTTACTTTGATTT
>ML813476.1:96031-109934 GCA_009831015.1 Picea engelmannii | reverse complement strand
TAATAAACAAGGAATAACCTTAGGAAAAATAAATCCTAGGTGTGTGTGAAGTAACTCCAACATATTTCACACCATAACTTTCCCAAGTAAAAAAGAAGATGCATGGAATTATCGCATTCACCAATCAACTAAGAACAAGAACTTTTTGGAAACATAATGTTAGTTCTTCTACCCATCCACTGTGAATACTTGTCAGTTTTTTTTATTAATGTTTGGATGCAAAGAAATATTGATGGGACGGATGCAGTAAGGGCCTTCTTCAATTCAATTGTGTGCTCTTTAATATATACCATGCCTTTACTCATGGGATATTTTAGTGGAACTGCAATGGATCCTTGCCACAAAGTATTTTCATATGTAATCACTCCTCTGACCTTCACTAGATCTATCACCCACTTCTGGTGTTTTAGATAGTTTCATTTGTTTGCATTTGGACCCAAAGATTAGTATGTGGTTGTCACGGTGTTTTTTATTATGGTTCCCATTCTAATATTTAATGGGGTAAAATTGTGTATACAGTTTATGTGTTGGTGTTGCTCTTGTTTACCTCTTCCCAGAAATTTGACCATTGAGAGAGGAAATTCGCATCACCCAAGAATTAGATCTGCACAAATCACCTTCTTGTAATAAAATGACTTGTGAAAGAATATAGCAGAGATGGGAATGAAGGGTTGATTTAATTTTTGGCCTAATGCAACTAGTGAATGATTCCCCGTGATAAAACCCTACCATCCATGTATTTGTTGCACCAATGATTTATCACCAATCTGAATGTAAAGAATTATTCAAAACCAATTCAGATCCTAAATTCAAACAATATACTTCAGGGATAAATGATCAGAAACTATCCATGTGCACATGTCCCTTGCAAAGAGAAAAAGAGGTATTTTCTTATTTGTTGTTAATGTTATTTATTCAAATTGATCTCTTCCTTTGGAAACTAAAAGTATACAATTAGATGTTGAGTGGTGTCTGGAAATAGTGCAATGGTATGCAATATGTTTAAACAATGCTTGATTTGTAAAAAGAGATAGAAGATTTTTTTAAGGAAGGAAATTGGGATATTGAAAGTTAACTTTGCGATGAGATCGATTCCATTAGGTTAATATGGTTTTGATTTAATATGAGTTTGATCAATTTGGATGAAAACCATTAAAATATTCTCATTGTATTTGAGCACACCATTGTGGTCACGAGAAATATATCATAATAAATCATATTTTTATTTGGCTCATGTACCCTAGACCTAGCTTGAAATTAGAATAAGGGAGTCTAAGGCACTTTGCACTTGTGCAATGGTGAATGATTTTGGTTTGGATACTTTATTTTGTGTCTATTTTTTTATGCTCAATATAAATTTGGCAAACAAAACAAGCACACAAATTCAAATGCTCATGTGCTCATGAAGGGTGATGGCGATTGAAACTAGGAATTAAAATATCATACACAAAGCAATGTGTAATCTCATGTGACAAGAAGGCTATTTGTTGTGGCGCATTGTCGAACATTCAATGGTGCATGTTACTTTTGGTTGAATTCTCCATAAAATATGCTCCATGTCAAGTTTGTTTGCATGAGTCATGTGATCCATATGCTTGAGTTCAAGTGTCTCGTTCGTTTAAGATTTGGTAGAATCATTGAATTGTAAAATTTAAGCATAATATTGATTCATTCAACCACGTCATCAAATTGTACAAAGGGTGGAGTTATAAGAAGCCTTAATGTAAAAAAAGGACCTACCTAAAATTGGAATAATGAGGTCATTTTCAAAGTCTAATGATCTGGATTTATGAGCGGAATGAAATGAATAATAAATTGAATACAATAACATAGATATATGGAGAACAACAACATATATCCAGTGAACAATAACTTCTATTGAATAAATAAAATAGGTTGAAACTGTAAAATTGCATAACTAAAAACAACTTGCTCAAATGGTGGTAGTTATCTCTAAGAAGAGATGTGGTTGATATGCACATCCATCTGAGCAGAATGATTACAATGAGGCTTCAGAGGCCTTTTTAACATTACTCATGAATTCCAAAACCCTAGACATCCAAAAACCTAACCCTAAGAGATGAAACGCCAAAAGTTATGTGGGCCCTGATGGGTAAGTTGGTACCTCAACTTCCCAAGGTCGTAAATTTTTCATATGACCTTCGTTTTAGGTGGGTGATAGCCTGTTGGAAAGGTATTTTTGAGAAATACACATTTTTTCTTCAAACTGTGACTTCGTCTATAGATTGACTATGGCAAGACAAAAAAAAAAAAACTATTTAGAGCTCCAAAATGGCCCTGGAAGTACAAAAAGATGTACTGACATGAAAACTCCAAAAATAAGTCAGTTGGATTAGGTGGGTGGCCACCAATCTCAAACTGAAAGTTGTGCAGGGCTTTAGATAGCCCTGGAAGTGTAGAATCCACAATTACAAAGAATTACAAAAGAACATGTTGAACTAAAAACTGTTAAGAGGAACCAGTTGGAATAGGTGGGTGGCCACCAATATCCACCTGGATCAGTCCTCTGTCCTTAGGAAGAAATGGTCTCCATTGTGTTGAGTGCCCGTATCAGGTGAGAAAATTTCTGATGAATTTGGCTCTAGGTGAGCCACTTTCCTTGGTGCAAGAGTTGCCCTTCCTTGACAACCCGATAAAGATGGATCCATTGTCGACGAGTGCCTTTGACGTGTCTGTCCACTATATGAATAGTGGATTCTTGTTCCATGCAGTCAGGGTTGAGATCTATTGGTTTCAACTATTCTACGATCTTCGAGGTGTCCAATAATGGTGGAAAATATGGTCAGAGGAGGTCCACATTGAACATTAGGTGCAATCCAAGGAAGGGGGGAGTGTTGAGCTCAAAATAATTGTCACCCACAGCTTTGGTGATAGTGTAAATCCCATAGCAATGTTGACAGAGATTTTGATGGGGCCATGTAAGGATTTGTTTCTACAAATGTAACCAGATCTTGTCTCCCACCTAAAACTTGTGCGGTACCCGGTGTTGATAATGGAGTTTCTTGTACTTAGCATTAGCTTTCTGAAAAATCTCATGGACCTGTTGGCAGATGTGTTGAATCCCCTCAATGAATCTTGTGGTTTTTTCAGCCTCAAACTAAACATGGGAAGAATCTCTCTATGTGGTTACAAGAGGCAGTGCAACATCAATGGGACCCAAGGGTCAGAATTCCAGCCCCACCTGAAAGGGGTTATGGGTGGTGGAGATATGGACAGCCATGTTGTATTTGTGATGAACATAGGGAAGACTCTCATCCCATGTACATATATGATTATATTTATACATGAGTAGGATGTGCACAATCATATGATTGATGACCTTTGTTTGGCCATCGGTTTGAGGGTGGAAGGCAGTGGATTTAGTGAGCTTGGTGTCCGATAGTGACCAGAGACTCAACCAAAATGTGTTGAGGAACTTGTTTTCCCGATTGGAGATGATGGTCTACGGTATCCCAAAATGGACCCACACTCGTTCGAAGAAGATCTTGACAGTATCTGTCGTTGTGATACTCTTATTGCAGGCAGTGAGAATGGTCATCTTCAAAAATCGATCAACCACCACAAATACACAATCATTGTCTTGCTTAGTGGATGGAAGACCAAACATGTAATCCATCGAGATGGATTCCCAAGGCCACTCGAGAGTAGGAAGAGGGGTGTATAAGCCTTGCTTCTTGATGCGTGGCTTGGCAATGACACATGCAATGCAAGATCTGATATACTTACTCACGTCCTGTCAAAGTTTTGGCCAATAAAAATGTTTCTGTATAACGACCATAGTTTTCTTCAAGCCAAAATGTCCCACCATCCGACTGTAGTGATCCTCCCAAATCATCTTTGCATGCTCACTTGCAGGAACACGAAGATGGCCTAAATGGCATAACATTCCATCCTGAATGTGAAAATCAGTGACATTCGCACATGTACCCAAGAGCTGATAGGTGGTGGCGAATTTAGGATCTCGTTGATAAAGTTGGGGCCACTCAGATGCCTCATGCCTATAGGAATGGAGCACGATGGAGAGTGCAGCCACGGGAGGTCGACTAAGGAAGTCATCGACACGATTTTTACTCCTTGTCATATACTTTATGTTGATATGGAACTACTGTAGGTATGTGGACCACTTTTGATGGCGATCATTCTGCAACTTCCCTTGTGTCTATATGAACTACAAAGGCTTGTGATTAGTATGGATGATTGTATCCTTTCCCAGAATGTAATGTTTCAATTGACAGCAAGCTTGCACAGTGGAATGCATTTTCTTGTCATAGGTGGGGTATTTTCGGATGGTATATGAGAGTGTCTCACTATGGTATGCTACTGGATGACCATGCTGAGTGAGAATTGTGCCTACAACATAGTCGGATGCATCAGTCTCAATATCAAACAGTTGTTGCAAATCGACTAAGGATAGTACTGGAGCTGAGCACAAGTGATGCTTCATATCATCAAACACTCGTTGTTGTTCCTTCTCCCATGCAAAATTTTCCCTGCCACCACCCTTGGTCACTTGTCGTAGGGCCCATGTAATATGGGAGAATCCCAACACAAATCATCGGTAGAAGTTGGCAAGTCCCAAGAATCTCAAAGCTCAATTAGTGTGATCGAGGCTATCCAATCACGGATGACTTGGATCTTAGTTGGATCCACATGTACCACATGCTCATCAACAATGTATCTCAGGTATTGGGCCATGTTCATGCCAAAGGAGAATTTTTCCAAGTTGGCATATAGCTTGTGTTGTTGCAGAGTGCTCAAAACCTGTTGAATATGATGCATGTGCTCCTCCCAAGTTCTGTTGAATATGAGGATGTCATCCAGATATGCCACCAAAAAAGAGTTGGTGAAGGGTCTCAATACATCATCCATCAACCTCATGAAAGTGGGGTGTGCATTTGTTAAGCCAAAGGGCATGACCATCCATTCGAAGAGACCTTCTTTATATTTGAAAGTTGTCTTCCATACATCATTTGGTTCGATGGGAACCTGGTGGTAGCCAGACTTTAGGTCAATCTTGTTGAATAAATTTACCCCTTTGAGTTGGTCAAAAAGGTAATCAATTTGGGGAATTGGGTATCGGTTCCTGACTTTGATTTTGTTTAATTATCTATAATCAATGGAGATTCGTCATCTCCCATCTTTCTTCTACACCAATACAATTGGGCTTCTACAAGGGGAGGATTTGGGTCTGATGTCCCCCTTTTGAAGCAACTCTTAGATCTAACACATGATTTCATCATTTTCCATCAATGATCAATGATAGACTGGTCCATTAGGAAGAGGTGCATCAGGGGTTAGATCAATTAGATGCTTGACTTGGCAGTGTGTCGGTACCTCGGTGGGTGAGGAGAATATGTCTCAGTACTCTTCCACAATCTCGTCCACCTACTTTTGCTGCAAAGAGAGGCTATGTGTAGAGGCCACGGATGTGGCGGTGGCCTTCCTCTTACTATGAGAAAGGATCATAAAGAAGATGAACTTCTCAGTCAGTGAAATGACCTTACTACATTGCTTAGAATAGATTAAAGAAATAGCGATAGGCAGTGCTACCTCTAGTATCTTGTAAAATTGTCTAACCAAAGTAATAATAACATTGCAGGGTATAGATTGATACAAAGCTTGTCTCTTCCACAAATATGGTTGTCCTAAAAGAACATCACAAACTTCAAGGGGAGAAATATCACACAATACCTCGTCTTTGAATCACTTGAATTCGTAGGGCAGACGACATTGTTAGTTGACGTGGAGATCTCTTCCTTGGCGAAGCCAACCTATGGTGTATGGTTGTAGGTGCAGTGTCATCGGCAGTTCCAACTACTTGACTACCTCTGTTGAGATCAGGTTCTTCTGACTATCGCTATCGACAATGAAATGAAGTGGAGCCCCCTTTACCCACATTTGTGAGTGAAATAAGTGTTTCCCTTCCTCTGATTCTTCTGGTTCACTTGGATGGAATTTTGTGGTAGCGAGAGTGGTGTTGGGTTTGGCATCAATAATCCACTTCCCTCCTTCTCGATTTGATTCAGAGTCAAAATCTGCCTCTGACTCAAAATCTTTCAGCTCGACCACTATATACTGCTTGGAGCGACATTCTTCGATGTTATGCCAAGGGATTTTATGGTATTCACACCACTTTATCGTGTCCTTCTTCGACTTCTCATTACCCTTCATGTGTTGTGGCTTGGACTGGTTGTCCTAAGAGTGGCCATCTTTTCTCTGACACTGTTTTATGGGTTGGGCCCCCTTTTCCCTGCTTTGGCTGTGAGGATTTTTCAGATCCAAACTCTCGCCTCTTCTACTTAAATTTTTCCTCAATCTCGACTGCATATCTATAAGCCCCAGCTAATGATGTGATGTCTAGAAACTCCATTTATTTTTTAATGTATCTATGAATAAATCCATGGTATTTGAGCACCAAATGTCGTTCAAAGTCTTTGATACCCAATTTGGTGTGCAGGGTATGGAAAATATTGGTGAAATCTGGTACTATATGGTCCCTTTCCTGATGCAGTGTGGTCCATCTTGTGTATTGGTCCTTGTAGATTCCAATAGGGTAGTATTTTTATTTAATGGCATCCCTGAAGGAATCCCATGTGGGGGAGACCGCAAATATTGGATATTCCTCTATGGCCCTTTGCTCGTAGTAAGTATCCCACCAATCCTTAACATGGGGGATGGTCTTAAGGAGTGCAGAAGTAATATTTTCCCTGTCGTAAAAAGTGTGGACCGAAAATTACCCTTCAAGCAGATTCAACCATTTATTTACAACATCTGCATCTATCAATCCTTCAAATAATTGAATATCAAAATTTACTTGTACCTTGAAGGGGGTTGCATTGCTGCTTGATGAAGATGCATCTCATGTGGGAATTCACCGAAGGATCTGTGCAAATTTTTCCATCATTTCGTTCCATTGTCGCACAAGGACTCATCCCCCATGGGTTGTTGTCGGGCTCAACGTGGCCGATCTTGCAAAGGCTCGATTGGTTCGAGTCCCAACTTCTTCTACCTAGATCTTGTCGGGGACATGCATGAAGAAAAATAAATAAAGAGAAGACCGCTTTGATACCATTGATTCGGATTTATGAGTGGAAAAAAATCAATAACAAATTGAATACAATAACACAAAGATACAGAGAACAACAACATATATCAAGTGAACAATAACTTCTATTGAATAAATAAAATAGGCTGAAATTATAAAACTGCAGAACTAAAAAACAACTTGCCTAAATGGTGGTAGCTATCTCTGAGAAGAGATGTGGCTGCTACATGCATCTGTCTAAGAATAATGATTGCAATGAGGCTCCATAGGCCTTTTTAACATTACTCATGAATTCCAAAACCATAGACATCAAAAAACCTAACCCTAGGAGATGAAACACCAAAAGTTATGTGGGCCCCGATGGATAAGTTGGTACCTCAAGTTCATGGGGTCGTAATTTTTTCATACGTCCTTTTTTTTAGGCACGTGATAGCCCGTTGGAAAGGTATTTTCGATAACTACACATTAGATGGTTAAACTATGAATTTTTGCATAGTTTGATTGTGGCAAGCCAAAAAAACATTGTTTAGGGCCCCAAAACGGCCTTGGAAGTACAGAAAGATGTACTAACCTAAAAAATTCCAAAATATTCCAGTTGGATTAGGTGGGCGGCCACCAATATCCACCTAGAAGCTATGAAGGGATTCAAACATCCCTGGAAGTGTAGAACCCACAATTACAAAGAATTGCAAAAGAACGTGTTGAACTAAAAATTGTCAAGAGGAGCCAGTTGGAATGGGTGGGTGGCCACCAATATCCACCTGGATCATCTAATAATTGTATAAATAACACTTTGGGGTGCATGATCGGTAGTACCCAACACCATGATATTTTTGGAGACAATTGCAAGCAAGCATGACACATAAAAAAAAAGGCAATAGAGCATGACATAAAAACAACAAGTGCAAGTGAGTGTAACAAGAAGTACAAGAAAGTGTGATGGATAGAATCATAGAATCGGTTTCCTCATTGGAAACATTGCTTGAAATAACATAAATCACCTCAATCAAAATACCCAATAGTACAATGGAAAATTTTCTTACTTGTTTGTGAGTCATGAAAACAAAATTCAACTTCCTACAAATGCAATCCCAACTCTTGAATGATGAGTCCAAAACACTCGAAAATCAAGTACTAGTCAATAATTTTGAACTAGTGTTTATTCAGGATAATCATTTGTATGAGATCAATTTTCCTCAACAAGAATTTCATGGAAATAAAATATTTGATGATGAATCACAAATGTCAAAGCACAAAGTGATACCAAAAGCAATTTAAATGGAAGCAACCTTGAATATTTTTCATTTGAGGTTACAAAATCAAACATGCATGAATGTATGCAAGAAAACAAACAGGAAAAGAATGATCTTTCCAAAAGAATTTTCAAGCCTTGGGATGAATTACAATTCAATAGGAATTGGAATGACTTAGGATATGAAAAATACATCACTTTTGTATTCCTAACTACTCCAAACCAATTCGATTTGTGAGTGTTAATTTTCTTGTTGAGTCTAAGAATATTGTCAATACAAATATTCCTGAAAATTTTCAACATTGTCATCTAGTTGGTCACATGGATAATTAGTATTTTGATCTCCATCCTTGTATTCATTGTGGGAAGACAAATCATATTTCAAACAATATTTAGAAAGAAAAATAAGGTTCAGAAACGAACACTTCACTATGGTTGGACAACTTCTTGTAGATGGAATCAAAAAGTTAATAAGTTGCATATGTCTTACCGTCTAGTTCAAACATCAGTAAAGACACATTTGAATGGAGAAATAAGAAAATAAAAAGGCTTTCAAACAACTATTCCATATGAAAATATTTTGGGCTTGATTAGGGTCCAATTCTCAATTGAAAATCGAGTCAATGACCCCCAAATAGTACTCTCTTACAGCTTAAGAAGGGGATACACTAATGAGTGAAAATAGTTAGTGGTAAACTGAAACCACCAAATGAACTAAAAATGGTTAGTGGCTAACCAAAAACACCAAATATGGTGATGAATTGGTTAAGGGTAACCCAAAAGAAAACCCATGTTGTTTCACCTTTCAATTGACAAAGGGGGGGATATTGATGATGATTTTCAAACTTCAACCTTTGACAACAAAAAACAAAATTCCAAATGGGAAACAACAGTCTGTATATGGAAGACTTGACAAAAAAAATGTCAAATGGGTGACAACAATAGCAATAAGAGTGTTGCAAATATTTTATTGCTTGTGATAAATGTCCAAGTTGGGCACCTTGAGGTTTTTTCCACTTGTCGTATTTTTATGTGACATGCATTGATGTGATCGAGTTTTCCTCAACATGATTGATTTGGTATTTGAGCAGTTTCAATTGGACACCCAGTTTAATACTCAACAGTTATTGGGAAAAATTATGGTTCAATATCTTGCAGTTGGATCATACACAATATTCAAGATTGGGATTTTGATTGACATTATCTATGTGTCACTTTTTAGAGCAATTTTAAGGACATTTTGTTCACCTGGATGGTCATTTGACCTAGTAGAAGACAACTAGATCCATCTGCATTGTTGCTTGGCATGTGATTGGGTTGTTAGGCATTTTCAGGGATGTTTCATACTTGTGGTTAATTCACTTCTCATGATTTTCTCTCATCAAATATTGGAGTTCATGCTAGTGGACAATTATAGGCATTCTATACCACATGTTTACACAGTGGGATTTTTCAAATTCTATGATTTTTCAGCATCCATATTTGGCAATTTTTAAAGAAATTCTTCATCAAGTATTAGGTCAAGAGTTTCAGAATGAATAATTGGAGTTGATACCATTTTATGCACTAATTCTTAGTGCCTTGTTGGTATAATTCTTCCTACTTATAATTGAGGGGGGAATTGTTATCTTGTGACACCCTATACAATTATGAAGTCCTACACCACCTTATTATATTTCAAATTATTGGAATATCCTAAGTGTGTATTGGATCCTATTTTTCCTTCTCTCTTCCTTATCTCTTGATGAGATGTTAGTGTGAGAGAAAATCTAGTTTATGAGGTGGTTTCATTCATGTAATATAAAATTGTATCATTGAAATGAATATTGTAATAGAAGAAGAATGTCCTAAATCCTTTTCTGCCAAGTTCTTATGTCTTGATTACATTATGTTTCTTAACGTATATATCAGCTTAGTTTTCTATTTTTATTTTCTATATTACTATCATGTTTTTCAATCAACATGATCTACATATATTTTTATTTTTTTGTTTAGAAGCAAGAAAGATAGATAATCATTTGTTAGAACAAGGATAACTGACTCCAAAACCCAATAGATAAGGCATTAGTATATTGCACCAATGAATTTTGTTGCTCTCAAATACGATTTTTTCTCTCAAATACCCCATAGGGACGCATTGTTCCCAAGTCGGAGCACATGCCATTTCCCAAAACAACACCACTCTAAAAAAAAATTGAATATTGATCAAATGGGAAGAGATTGTTGGAGATATTACATGCTCACCTAGTATTTCTTTATCCTAAGTTTACTAGTCTGATGTTGAGGGTGTCATCCATAGATGAGAAAATTCTCCCTTGAGAATATTCCCCACTAAAATAGAGTGCCTCCACTAAAATAGGGAACTACATCCTCTTCATTCTTGTTACACCTTAGTTAGACTAGTTGGTCTTGACTAAGTTACACTTCAATTAGACTAGTGGAGTAGAGTCATGCATGTTCACCTTGGTATTCTCACCATGAGGGTGCATATCACATGCATGAGGCTAGGAGAACGCTACACATGCACATGCATGAGTCTCTCTAAACTCCACTTGCGTGATTAGCCATCTAATTGATGATTACATGTCCAGTTACCTAAGAATAGGTGGTAGTTGACTCCAAAGTCTATTAGTGAGTATCTACATCTCTCTAAGATCAATACTATGGCACATTGGTTACTCATGTAGATTATATCTATTGTAAATTACTCACTCTCTGAGTGTGGAATAAACGTTTAATAAAATTCATTATTCTCTCTCTCTCTCTCTCTCTCTCTCTCTCTCTCTCTCTCTCTCTCTCTCTCTCTCTTGCAAGATTTGTGTGAATTTATAATAACTACGTTCTCTTTGCAGGTTTCATCAAAACTTCGCATGGTATTAAATCCCACAAGTTTCTAGTAGAAAGGCATACAGGAACTCATTTTTAGGTATAGAAGATTGCAATAGTCGGAAAGAATGGAATTTCCATCATCGACACTTTTTACACCACACAATTTTTTCGAGTGGAAGCTAAAGATTCTAATTCTTATTACAAGTAGAGGCTTATATCAAATAACCATGGAAATAGAAGAAAATATTGATTCTAATTATGAGAAAAATCATTTTTTCAAGAGACAAGATATGTCTTTTGGACTTATCTGCATGTGTGTTTCTCCTGAAATTTAGTATCATGTAATATTACTCTCAATTCTAGATGAAGTATGGACCAAATTGGAGGTTATATTTAGGATAAAGGAATATTGTAAAGAATGCATGCAGGAGATTGACAAGACAAATACAATAGAAAAGACACTGGAAGAACAATCTTCTCAGTTTGAAGATACTTTTGCATGTGTCATGCATGCATCTCTGGAGCCACATGCAGAGACTTCTACATGTGTCATGCATGCATCTCAAGTGACACTTATAGAGACTCCCATGCATGCATCTCAGAAGCCACATGCAGAGACTTTTGCATGCGCCATGCATGTGTCTCAGGTGGAACTTTTAAAGACTTATGCACACCCCATGCATGCATTTTAGGAGCCACATGCAGAGACTTATGCACATCCTCGTGTTCCATACATTCAAGATGATGACTCCTCCAATTTAGATATAATTTCATATCTGATTTCCAAATATGATTCGAATGATATTGAGCATGTAGATTATGAGCCATATCAAAGACCCAAGTGGGCACAATTCATCCCACTGAAATTAGATTATCTTTCAGATAATCATTTCGATCCTAGAAGGACAAGATCCTAATTTGAGGGATCCACATGTTCTCACAACCACAGAAATAGTAATGCTCATGCATTGCTACATGGTTTTGGCATCTGACCCTCCAACCTATGCATAGGATGAAGGGAATCCATATTGGAAAACTAACATGAATGAAAGGGATTTGGACATTATTCCTTACAATAAGAGAAAGTGGGTATATGAAGACATCTTTGTAATATTCTTAAATTGAAACAGATAACACAACAAGCAAATATACCTCAAGAATAACATGAACATTCAATAGAGAACAAAAATATAATATTGATAGCACCAAGAAAGCTTTTTTCACTTGCCTCTTTGAGGGGGAAACCTCCAAAATGAGCAAATATCTCTTATAATGATACTCAAGACAAAATTTCTCATACCTCATACTCTTATTTATACTAATTCTATCTTCTAAAGAACATTCTAGAGGAAGATATTTCTAGAAGTGGAAGCTTCTATTAGGTCTTCTTACATTGACTTGTTCACCTTTATTTAATAGGCCTCATTAACTAATGTCAGACTTTATTACATGGAAAATATATCATGCTAACTAATGACCAACTAAGAGGGGTTAGGTTAAGATCCTAACATGCCATCTCCCTTCAAAAGTAGTTGTGTCCTCAAGGATGAAGATGTGGAAATTGTTGCAGTATGGCAGTTGGTTCTCAAGTTGCATCTTCTAGGGACATGTCCTTCCACTTGATCAACACTCCTTTGATAGTTCGGCCATGCAAGTGACGCTTGCGCAAGTTGAGGATGAATTCTGGTTGCAGCAAATGGATCCTTCTTCATCTAATTCAGGAAGGATGGTTTGAACCTTGCAATTTTGACCCACCACTTTCTTCAAAAAGAAAAAATGGAACACCAGATGTATTTTCAAGGTAGCTAGAAGGGACAATTTGTAGGCAAGTGGACCAATACATTTGATAATTTGATAGGGGCCATAAATTTTGGGTTCCAACTTGTGGTGGCCATGGGCTTTGAACGATGTTTGCTTGTAAGGTTGGAGTCTGAGAAACACCTAATCGGCTTCTTGGAAAACCCGTTCGGAATGTTGTTGGTCAAATTGTTGCTTCATATGATTTTGGGCCGTGTGGAGGTTATCCTTCAGAGCCATGAGTGTAGCTTCTCTTCCTTGCAGTAACTTATGAATAATTTAAACCTTTGATGTTCCTGGAAGATAGGAAGTTACTATAGGTGGTTGTTGGCCATACATCATTTCATATGGTGTCATTTTGGTTGGTGTATGATCGGAAGTGTTGTACCACCATTCTTCCAAGGTTAACCATTGTACGCACCCATTGATGTTGTTTGTCTGAAAAAAAATAGTGCAAGTAGGTTTCCAAACATTTATTAACAACTTATGTTTGGTCATTTGTCTAGGGGTGGTATGTTGTGATCATGTTCAATTATTACCCTATAATTTAAACAATTCTTTCCAAAATGTGTTGGCGAAGGTTGGGTCACGATCAGACAAAAAGGAGGTTGGCATGCCATGCAATTTGAAAATATGATCAATGAAAACTTGTGCTACCATAGCTAGCATAAAAGGGTGTGGTAAGGCACAAAAAAGTGCATACTTGGAGAGGCAATATACCACGACCATGATGATGGACTTGTTACCCACTTTTGGAAGGACCACTATAAAGTCCATGGAGATGTCAGTCCAAATAGAAGATGGATGTTGGACACGCCTACCACACTTAGAGGGGGGGTGAATGAGTGTGGGGATCTTTTTCCCAAAACTGCCCTCTTGCACAAAAACTCATCAATTAGCATTCAACATTTATTCATTACCCATTGTTGTCATTTATAACCAGTTAGATGTGAGCACAT
>ML813476.1:81580-95931 GCA_009831015.1 Picea engelmannii | reverse complement strand
ATCAATTACTTGACATCAACCAATGACATCAATCAAACCAAACCATTTACATCAATGACATATGATCCAACAATCTCCCAAGTAATCAAACCATTGGCATCAATGACAAACCATTGGCATCAATGACAATATGATCCAACAATGGAATGGGTAATGAACTTAGAGCTCTTGGTGTCTTGACATTTTCACCTTTATTGCATTGGAAAATATCACATTCGATGACAAAGGTAAGGATGTCCTTCTTCATGCCTTCCTAGAAAAAGGAACGGCGAGCACAAGCACGTGTCTTCTGGAATCCTAAGTGACCGGCGAGATCAGATGAGTGAAACTCATTTAAGATATTGGGCTTGAGTGATGAAGTCGAAAATAGAACCAAGTGATCCTTATACTAGATGATATTGTCTTGCCAAGTGTAGTCAGGGAGAAGGTTAATGGGCTCCTAAATCCATTGAATTACATGTGATATAGTTGGGCGGATTAGCCACTCTTATCAAAATTCCTCAATCCAATTAGGAACTAGTAATGATAAGGAAAAGCGGGAACCTTCGTCCTCATTTTGTCTTGAAAACGCATCTGCCATTACATTGATTTTTCCATTTTTATATATGATTTTGTAATCATATCCCAACATTTTGTTCAGCCACTTGTTTTGTTCTAGGGAGGATAACCTCTTCTCTAAGAAATACTTTAAACTATGGTGATGTTTTTTTATTTGAAAATGGCATCCCAATAGATATGGTTTCCAAGTGTGCATAGCATGGAGAATGGCCATCATTTCCTTTTCAGATGTATATTTTCCCAAATTGCGGCCACTCAAAGTTTGGCTATTGAAAGTAAGAGGACTACCTTCTTGTGTTAAAATTGTGCCAATACCAGTGCCAAAAGCATCAGATTCCACAACAAATTTTTTGTTGAAATCAAAGGCTACTAAGACTGGGGTAGTGCACGTGGCATGCTTTAAATCTGTGAAGGCCTTCTCTGCTGAAGGTGTCCAATGAAATGCATTCTTATTTAAAAGGTCTGTCAATGGCTGGGAAATGTTTCCATAATGGTGGACAAATTTTTTATAATAGCCTTTGAGGCCTAGGAAACCCTGAAGGAGTTTCCAAGGTTGTGGGTCTCAGACAATCCTACATGGCTTGAATATTTTTTGGGTCCAATCTTACCCACTCACGACCCACAATGTGTCCCAAGTATTCAACCTCGCTCACCCAAAAAGAACACTTGATATTTTTGACAAACAATTGATTGTCATGTAACAATTAGAGTACTTTGTCCACATGTTGTAGATGGGCATCCCAAGTGTCATTGTAAATGAGGATGTCTTCAAAGAAAACAAGAGAAAAATTTTGAAGGTAGGGATTCAAGATTTTATTCATGATACTTTGGAAGGTAGATGGGGAATTTCAAAGTCCAAAAGGCATTATCAAGAATTCATAATGTCCTTCATGAGTTATGAAAGCGGTCTTCGGAATATCTACTTCATTCATTCAAATCTAGTGATAGCCTAAGCGAAGATATAATTTTGTGAAGAAACATGCACCATGAAGTTCATCCAATGGATCATCAATGATAGGAATCAGAAACATGTTCTTAATGTTCAATTTATTAAGGGTGTGAAAAGTTGGACACATGTGCCAAGAACCTTCTTTTTTTAAGATCGTCACAACAAGGGATGAATATGGGTTGGTACTTAAGAGAATTACAACAGCCTCCAGTAATTCCCGTACTATTTTTTTCAGTTTCATTTTTTTTAGCAAATGGATACTGGTAGGGATGTACACTAAGGGGATGATTGCCAAGAAGGAGAGGGATGTTGTGATCATGCTCACCCCAGGAAGGGGGTGAGTCTGTGGGTGTCGCAAAGACCCTATGGTGCTTGTCCAAGACCAACTACATATCAGGATGTACTATTGGGGATGATTGATCATGTACTTGTATGGAATTAAGTTGAGAAATCACACGATGGTGGCCTTTCTTCAAGAGTTTCTCCATCTGATGAGAACTGATAATTTCTAGGGAGCTAACTTGCAAGCCTCGGAGGGTATAAGTGTGAGCATATTGAGGGAAGCTCATATATAACTCTTGATAATCCATGGTAATCAGTCCCAAGGTGCAAATTCATTCAACACCCAAGACAATATCACAACCACCCATGGCAATGGAAAACATGTGAGTTTTTCAGGTTATAATCGCCCATTTGGAGTTTGACATTCTCACAGCAACCCCCACATTTCATTATACCACCATTAGCTATGAGAATTTGAAAATTAGAAATTGGTCTAACAAAGTAATTGACATCCTCAATGACCCTGCGATGAATAAAATTATGGGTGCTACCACTGTCAATCAACACAATGACCAACCTAAGTTTGATGTAGCCCTTGATTTTAATGTATGTGGAACAAAAAAACTTACTAGGGCATGGAGAGATATGACAGGTTCCTCCGGTTCCACATGAGGTGTGACTAGATCTAGAATGGGAGGAGTTGGTTGTGTGTCCTCGGTGTCTAGGGCATCATCTGATAGTCTATCCTCGGAGTAGATGGGAGTTGACCCATCAATCTAGAAGAGCTTTGTGTTCATGATATTTATGGCCTGGCAGATACTTTTCATCACAGTAATAACAAAGTCCTTGGTTTCAACGTCCAGTCATTTATGTTAGAGATACATTTTGGACCTTCAAAGTTTGTCTCGGAGCAGGGGTAGCCACTAGAAGAGGGCAGGTGGGAATGGCCGAATGAGGGGGTTGGACTTGAAGAATGGTCTCATCCTCCAATGCTAATTTTCACACCTGCAACGAGGTAACGGGATGGTGCACGCAAACATGAGCCCGAATGGATTTCTTTAAGCCAATGAGGAAACATTCAAGATAGAACTCATCAAATAAGCCCTCGATTCTGATAGCCAACTATTCAAATGGGGTGATGAATTCAGATACTGACCTTGTTTGTCTCATCTTGGTGAGTTGTCCCAGAAAATGAGATTCCCTATAAAAATGAGCACCAACTGCTTTGGTGAATATGGTCCAATTTGGTTGTCCTGGATAGCATTCCTTATGCCATTTCCACCATTACCAATGTTCTTGATCCAAGTACAGAACTCCCACATGGATTTTGGTCTCATAATCCTGAATATCATGGAGGGAGAAGTAGTGTTCCATTTGGGATACCCATCCAGCCAAGTCTTATCCATCAAATTTATGCATCTCAACCTTGGGCACCTTATTCCAGAAATTTGGAGAACCCCAAGGGGAGTGGGAGAGATGAGTTTTATCATAATGGGAAGAATGAGTAGCCTCGTAGTCGTACTCAGGTTGTTTACCCTTGTTGTGCATCACCAATTCTTGGAATTGTTGGGTGAGGGAATTCAGGCTCTTAGTGAGTTGGTCCATGTCCACGCACATTTTGGTTACCTTAGTGTCCAAGTCTTGTAGGTTCTGATCATGGGTGGTAGGGGGCATTGTGGAGGCTTAGGTAGAATGATACCTCAACAATCAGCACCAAATAAGGATTCTACTAGGCTAGGTGGAAAATAAGGGTGTCAGGAAGGGGGGTCGGGTCCACAGAAAATAGGCTTAAAAGTGATAGGTGTCACGATAATCAGGACAAAGATAGGAATCCAATGGGAGAGGTCCCAAATGAGGGTGTCAGGAAGGAGGCTCGCGTCCAAGAAAAAATAGGCTTAAAAATGATAGGTACCACTACAATCAGGACAAAGAGAGGAATCCAATGGTAGAGGTCCCAATTAATAATGTCGATGGGACCACTATACTCTCCTTTTTTTATTTTTTGTATACTCTTGTGGAGTTATACTCTGATCTGAACAATATTGCAATGTCAAAATACACAAATTCTTAACAGGAAAAAATGTGTAGTAATTTCACAGCCCGAAAGTAGGAGGAAAGGTTGCACAGCAATAGATCTTGGTTGCTCATGTTCTATTTCTTTCCCAAGGGGAAGGTTTTTCAGGGTTCCTATAGACAAGGGTTTTCCATGTTTTATAGCTCTCAGAAGTATAGGGTTGAATAGTAGTAATCAGTCCAATATCTTAGCGAACCAAGTAAGGGGGCTCGACCACACCCTTATCCATACTACTTGATTGCCCATATACTAGAGAGTATCTTCCAGAGTTTTGTTCTTGGTGGAACTATAGCTGTCAGGTGGTCGATCGGTTGATCTAGGGATCATTTCAGGATATCCTCGGGGTCTTCTGATATACCATAGGTACGAGGAAGAGAAAATTTGTGTATAGGTGTTGTCTGATGCACTACCACTCAAAGGGATACCAATAAGGGTTACAAGGGTGTCCAACAATGTGATATTAAAAACCTCTTGTATTTCTTGCATATATGCTTCCTCGACCGCAGATTTATGTGTTGAACGACAGATCTATGTAGTTTAAAGACATCAGAACACATCTCTAGCCTACAAAATTCTAATACAAAAATGGGTGCATGTTGGCCTGGGAAAGAGCTTTGATACCACTTGTAATATGCTTAACCTAAAACAAATAACACAACAAGCAAATATACCCCAAGAATAACAGGAACATTTAATAGAGAGCATAAATATAATATTGATAGCACCAAGAAAGCTTTGTTCACTTTCCTCTTCAAGGGGGAAACCTCCAAAATGAGCAGAGCTCTTGTACAATAATACTCAGGACAAATTTTCTCACACCTCCTACTCTTATTTATACTAATTCTATCTTCTAAAGAACATTCTAGAGGAAGATCTTTCTAGAAGTGGAAGCTTCTATTAGGCCTTCTTACATTGACTTGTTCACCTTTATTTAATAGGCCTTATTAACTAATGTTGTCCTTTATTACATGGAAAATATATCATGCTAACTAATGACCAACTAAGAGGGGTTAGGGTTGGATCCTAACAATCTCAATCATGCATCTACTTCATCAGGTCCATACAAACATTTACATCTTCAACAAAATCTTCACCGAGCATAAACTTGCACATTTACGAGGTCTCCTTAGAGTGAAGGACATAGTTTCCTAGAAGTTATCCTTCTTCTTTCTCAGCATTGTACTTTGGGGGGGGGTCCCATGAGGTTTTCCCTCTTTCCTCTTTTTCAATGTTCATTGATTAGATGCATTGTAAAATGTGTACCTAACATGGCTTCTTACCAGGGCCCATTCTTCATTTACACCCTAGTAGTGTTCGGGGGGGTGTTGTAGGTATTACACACTCACCTAGTATAATTTTGAGTTCACTATCCATAGATGAGAATATTCTCCCCTAAGAATATTCTCCACTAAAATAGGGTGTTGCATCCGCTTCAATATTGTTACACCTCAGTTAGACTAGTTCTCTTAACTCAATTACACTTTAGTTAGACTAGTGGAGTAGAGTCATGCATGTTCACCCTAGTGTTCTTGCCAAGAGGGTGCATAACACATGCATGAGGCTAGGATGGAGCTACACATGCACATGCACGAGTCTCTCTCATCTATTCCAACTAAAGTGTAACTAATTCAAGACCAACTAGTCTAACTAAGGTGTAACAAGACTGAAGAGGATGTAGCACCCTATTTTAGTGGGGAATATTCTCATGGGAGAATATCATCATCTATGGATCGCACCCTCAACATTAGAATAGTAAAATTAGGATAAATNGACAAAAAAAAATGAACTTGATATTTTTTCTTATGGTTCAACGTCAAAGAATGTGTTTGTGAATGATTTCTTATTGAACCATTTGACTTTTCCCAAATGGAAATGCATAAAATATATTTTATTTTTTTTCATCTTTCCCTTATACATCTTTGATGGCTTGTGTATCAACAATCAAGTTTTAATACAATGATGAAAACCTCATTTTAGATATAATTGGACAACCTTTTGAAGTGTGGTCCAAAATCTCCAATGTATGGTCATGATTAGATTGGGGACCGTTTGTGATTTTTCCCTACCTTTGTCATAGTGCTCCAATTGATGGTTCATATCAAAACAAATATGTGGTGGGATTTTCACTAGCGAGGCTTTTGTGGAACATTGAAAAGGGCCCTTCACAAATTCCATTGGATATATAAGATTTAAGTAGATTGATGGTCAAGTTGCATCGAGGTCATTTATGAGGATACCTCACAAGATTCTAAAGGAGGTCATGACCAATAAAAGGATAACACCTAAAGAAAGGAGGTCATGGCCAATAAAAGGATGACACCTAGAGAAATGAACGAATTCATCAATAGAAAAAATTGTATAGAACTAAGGATGTATTTGTAATAGGTTTAGAGTTCCATGAGGACCCAAAAAAGTATATTCAAATTATAACTAGAATCTTTAGTGTGCATAAGCCATCATTTATTCCAAATCTAGTGATGATTTATCTTGAAGGAGTTGGTACTTGGTAGTAAATATGGTCCTCTTAAAGTTGCACTTGATGTTGCATGAAAAGTTCAAACATTATTATCAAAGCCTACAACTCATCCAAAGTGTTAAATGATATTCTTTCAAGCATCATTAGATAATGATAAATGTAGATTCAATAGATTGCATAGTGGGACGAAAAAGTATAAACCTAGACTACACGATTGTTACAAATGAATAATATTAAACTATTTCTTTGTAATTGGAGTTAGTCTTTCTAGAAGTGAAATTAAGAATTTATAGGCAAGTTATTTGACAAACGTTCTTACTTCTTTTCTCCCACCTAATCATTACATGTTTTTTTTCAACCTTTGATTTTGGAAGAATTCAAAGAACAACTAAGACATTCGTTTGAAGAGGTATCTTCTCCAAGGTACATCTCTTTTGGTAGTGGGCACTTCTTGTTCTTAAAGAAAGGTGATGACTTCCCCCTTGGGTGGTTTAAACCATATGTTGGAGATATGATGCATCCATGGGATGTTCTAAAAGTGAATTGGTTTATCTTTCAATGGAATATTTCCAACCAAGTGAATTGGTTTATCTTTCAATGGAATATTTCCAACCAATTTCCTATAAGAATGTTCATATGTTGGAAAGGTAATGTAGAACTTAGCTTTGTAATTTTTTGTTGGATTGTGTTTAGGTTATTATCACGATTCATATTTTATATTTGAATTTGAACATATATTGGGTTGCCAATAAAACGAAGGGAGAGAGGTGCTAAGAACATGTCAACTATTCTAATATGGAATTCTTTGGATAGCTAAGGCTAGAAAACAACTCATGAGACATAGTAAATGGTCCATAGCTCATTTTACAAGCATTTCACCTCAACTCATAGAACTCAATATGATATGGACCGGGTAACGATTGAAATGAAAGGAAAGCAACGAAATGCAACACATATACACAAAAATATAGTAGAGAGCACAATAATATAGTAAGAACTCAACTCTTTATTAAATAGTAGAATATTGTAGAACAAACACTAGCTCAAAATGGTGGTATATTATCTTTGAAAGGGAGAGATGTCAGCTACACTCATTCATTAAGAAGTTATTACAAGAGGCTGAAGGGGTGGCCTTTAAACGTAAGAAAGAACTCTTAAGGTCAAAAACCCTAACCATCGGAGGTGAAGTTCCAAAAGGTATGTGGGCCTGAAGTGGAAACTCCTATTAAGTTTACAATGCTCTAAAAATAAATATTTTATATCTACTTCATGAAGGAATAATGAGATGATGTTTTATAAATGAGAGGACCCATATATATATTACTTATGGGTGCCTTTTCACTTAAGAGTCATATCTTTTCAATATTTTGTTATTATTATTTGTTTTATTTTCTTTATCCCACCTTACAAATACCCTGGGTTAATATCGTGGGTTACAAAAACCACAGGCTCATAAACCACCAATGGTAAAAATTGATTAATGACCGTGCAAATATATTTTCACCACTTTATTATTATTATTTGTTTTATTTTTTTCCACCTTTCAAATACCATGGGTGCATACCATGGTTTACCAAAACCAAAGGCTCATAAACTACCAATGGTAAAAAACCAATTAATGACCATGTTGATTCAGTGGAAGAGGTGGATTCCCACCAATATCCACCTAGATCACAAGAACTCTTAGTTGTTGAAGATGTTCCTTTATTGCTTACTATCCTTGAGCCATATAGAGCTACCATAGAAAAAAATTATGTTTGTAATCAAACCCAAGCTTGACATAGGAAATTACTTCCAAATTAATTTACGGAATGCCTAAAGGTATCATTCTCTTAGAGTTAATTCAAAGCAATTAATGATGGTAGTGAAAGAAATGATGCATAAGAGAATTATAGACTATCCCTTATTTAGGGACCCCTTAATTGATTGTATCACTTTCACATATATTTTATTGTTTGAATTATTTTTTAAGTTGTAAAATGTTTAATCCCTTAACCATAACCGTAATTCATTATCATTACATTAATTATATTTATGTCAACCTACTATTACTTGTTTATAGCCCTCCGTTCATCCTATATATACATCTAGGAGACTCATTTGAATGATCATCTTATCTTGTACATTTAATATATAGTAATAGGAGGTTGCTCCCTTGAAGAGGCTTCTTATTCATTCACTTGTTCACTTCTTTAGGTGTGGCATCACTAAATTAGGTATTTTTTATTCTTACTTAGCTATTTATACATCACATTTGGTATCAGATAGAATGATCATTGGTTTGGCTCCTCCAAATGAGCCATCTTACCATATTCACTCTAGCATTTTTTGGATCATTTTTAATGCATGGAAATTTCAAGGTTGATAGAGGATATAGTAAATTACATTGAATAAAAATTTAGAATATTGTTCACTATATTTTAGAATTACATGTTGTACAAGATAGGGTTTGGTCTAGTCCTCAAACTAGGGTTAAACAAGAGATTTCAATAAACAATGATATCTAGATATTTCAAGGTCCAAATTGAGTGTCACTAGTGGAATTGGATATAAGATAAATGAGGGTGTTTTAAACCCAAATTTTAGACCTATTAGGGAGTTTTTGGTGAAGTTGTATACTATATAAGTTCGTTCTCCTGAAATATGGAAAAAATAATAGGTTCTAGTAATTCTAGCATAACTTTTTCTTAGAAGGTCCAAATTGCATTGGATCAATGGGATCATAAAGCTCAAAAATATTAAAGTACATCATGTATAAATTTCATTCATATGTAATTAGAATTAGTGAATTTGCAACAAATCCAAGGTCGATTGGCAGAACAAACCCCAAATCAGGACTTACTAGGGTTGTGAGGAGATACAATTTTAGAATTTTTTCCATTTTGTAGCAATTAGATTTCTTAGGCTAAAGATGTGTTCCAACATATATAAACATGTAAATCTATCAGTTAGGTGGTAAAATTACAAGTGTAAATATTACACATAGAGAATACAAGTGGAATCATCATAGCATGACCTTGTACGCCTCTATTGTTACCAAGAGATTAGTATTGTATTACACATAATTTGTTTATGGGTTTGATCTTCCACACATCCTAGGATATATAGAAATTACCATACACATACCTAATAAAATACTTAGATATCCTTCTATCTATTTTATCTATAGTACATTGAGAACAACACTCTATGATATCACTCTGCACATACCTAGGAATTGGGTAGTACTGCTAAGGATATAACCCATCCTCCTTAGTTAGAGTTGTTAAAGTTTTACCAAGTAATACTATTGGAAAATCAATGGTATATCAAAGAGATATAGACCCTGACACTCACTTTCCCATAAGAACTTGTAAAACCATATCCAATTATATATAGATGTAATAAGCCAAATGTGATTCCTTAAAAGGATTATCAAGGCTCATCATTGACATAAGAAGAGAATGAAGAAGTGGAATTTAAGGTGTCCAATTTGGAAGAGAAAAGAAAGCATGGAAAGTACAATGGTAAGGAATATTGACATAATATGGTTAGTAAGACATAATTTTAAAATTTTAAAGATGATCTCAAAGATATGGCAAGAAAATATGATCTCAAATAGATGGTAAGAAAAGATTGTCTAAAAGACATGAAGGATGACCTTGTGAAGGTGTTGATAATCTTATTGATCCAAAATTATTCTTCTCAAAAGGAGGATAAAGAGAATGGGAGGATCATTGTGTCCCAAACACATATGGAGAACATTTTAACACACTTGGAGAACAAGAAGATTGAATACCAGGCACCTGATTAGTCATCACTCCAAGATCCATGCAATCATGGTTTCACTTTAGCATCAAGGAACTACTTCATTCCCAGGATCAATATGAGGAAGTTTCATGGTAATGATCCCAACATGGATATTCTAGATGCAACAATTATTTGATCTACACTAAGTGCCAAGTCTACAAAGGTAATTGTTGCATCCTTATATTTAGAACCTTATCAATTTGTGTTGTATCGATGGCTTTGTGACCATAGAAAGGACTCTATTATCTCTTGCTCCATTTTTATGAATGAATTGATAACAAATTTTAGGGATAGTATGAGAAACACCTTCTTTAGCCATATAGTCCATTCAATAATTTCAAAAGTTGAGTCATAAAGTGAAGAACATTCTAGAGGATAATTTGTTGGATCTATTTATGAGCACTATAAAGGAGATAATTTGACATGAGTTGGGTCTCTTGGAGCCTAAATAATTGGTATAAGGATTTCAATGTGGAAAAGAGATTTGAACATAAAGATATTGTTACCAAAATGGATATCACTAACACCTATAGAGAGTGAAATTTTCCTACTTCTAACCTCACTTGATATACAAGGTTAGCACCTCGTCGATTGAATGAAAGAAAAACAAACAAACAAACTATGTTTCAACTATGATAGAAAGTATAATAAAGGGCATAAGTGTGGTGAGAAGAAATTATTCTACATAGTTTGTAAGAATAAGAACAACAAGAGATAGAATCTTCTCAATATCCAAAAGCAAAAGAGACTAGTCCAACCATATATTGTCATGTTTTGGACAACATTGGCACTCAGCCTCAAACTATCAAGATAAAAGAGTGAGATTTAATGTAGATGGTTCAAGAAATTATAGAGGATGGCATCATTAAAACTAGTCAAAGTGATTTCTCTTCACTAGTGGTAATGGTTTACAAAAGGTATTGTTCATCACGTATGTGTCCTAATTATAGAGATCTCAACAAGATCGCTATTAAAGATACAAATTTATTCTTATCATCAATGAATTGTTAGAATAATTGTAGGGAGCAATTTTCTTTATTAATTTGGATCTATGCTTAAGGTATCATCAAATTAAAATGAGGGAAGAAAACATCCCAAAGTAGCCTTTAAAACACATGAAGGTCATCAAGAATTTTTGGTGATGCATTTTGGCGTTACTAATACACCTTCAACATTTAAAACCTTGATGAATTTTATTTCCATGCACTTACTCTTAAAATTTGTATTGGTATTTTTTTATGACATACTACTTTACAACAAATCTTGGGAAGAGCATATACAACATGTTGACATGGTATTAAAACTATTGGAGTAGCAACAACTATATGCAAAGCCTTCCCATTGTGTTTTTGGGTTTCAACAAGTAGAATATTTGGGTCATATTATATCTCATGAGGGCGTTAAGGTGGTCCCTACCAACATTAAAGATGTGACGTAAGGATTAATTTCTAAGGCCTTGAAGAATATTAAGGGATTCTTATGATTGATGGTCAATTACCAAAAGTTTTTCTAAAAACATGGTTGAATAGTAGCACTTCTAACATAATTATTGAAGAAGGATGTCTTTTCTTGGATTCAAGAAGCAAACTAAGATTTAGAAAAACTTAAGGATTCCATGTATAGAACTCATGTCTTGTCCATCCCCAAATTCACAAAGACGTTTATTGTGATTCCTTAAGGCATGGAATTGGAGAAATTTTAATGCAAGAAGGAAGACCCATTGCCTTTGAAAGCCACCAACTTAAAGGAAAGAAATTACTCAAACCCATTAATTATGAGGAAATGTTGGCCATACCACATGTAGTTAATCAATGGCACCCTTACAAAAGGAAGGCACTTCAAGGTAAAAATATATCATGATAGTATGAAATACTTATTTGAATAGCAATTGAATAAACTTCAAGGTAAAAATAGATCATGATAGTATGAAATACTTATTTGAATAATAACTATCTTCAGAAGATAAACAAAAATGTGTCACAAAGATGCTAGGTTATTACTTTTCAATTATCTACAAAAAAGAAAAAGAAAATATGGTGGTGGATGCATTTTCAAGGAAAGAAGAAGATACCAAGGCCTTAATTTGTGTTATTTACATTCTATAAGTTGATCGAGTGGAAGAAGAAATGATGGAATGATAACATGATAAAAATGCATGGAAACTCGTTCAACAACTATAATAGGACCCTAGTGCATCAAATAAATTTATGGAAGAGTGATTCACTTTGGTATAAGGATCACCTATATTTATGTAAGGTTCTTGACTCTTCTTTGGAGCTACACACTTCTCCCTTAGTGGGACACTCAGGATTTTTGAAAATTTATCATGGGATCAAGAAGTATTTTTCTAAAAAGGTCTTAACACTAATGTTCAAAAGTTTGTGATGAAGTATTTGGTTTTCCAAATAGAACAAAGGAGAGATGATCAAGACCCCAAGTCTTCTAGAACCGTTACTTATACCAAGTTGGAAAGATGTTAAGCCCTAATATTGTCTCATTACCCCTTAATTGGGGCATATTATATTAGTAATGTTATTTTATTTATGTCGGCTTTAGGCCATTAGTTGTAATTGTACCTCCTAGTCTCCTATATGTACCAAGGAGACATTTTCATTTTGAATCATCTTGTACTTGAACATTTTAAGTGGGGTAAAAGGAGGTTGCCCCCTTGAAGAGGATTATTATCTGAAATTATCTCTTTTTCAAGGTGTTGCGTACTTTTTCTAAGGTTTTTCTATGCTATATTGATATTTGGTTCTTAACATATGGTATCAGAGCTCAAGGTCTTGGGGTTTCGTTGCTACATCTGAGACACCTTGGAATTTTCGCTATAACTTGTTTTCTACAACATTTCAGAAGGAACAGCTTGGAGGATATTTAGTAGACAGATCAAGGTACGTTGGGTTCAAAATTCAGATCCTGAGGCCTTATACTTTCGGAGATACAGCCTGTACAAGATAGGGTTCTAGAATCATCCTGAATTGAGTCATTGTGGAATTGTCGCTATAAAAAAAATTTGTAATGTTTCAAATCCTTAAATCTGGAGGCTATTTATAGAAATTAGTAAGGTATATGTGGTAAAAATTTCAGCTTCTGGGTCATCTTAAATTTGTAGATACACCCTGTGTAAGATAGGGTATCTAACTAGTCCTATTGACTAGTCTCAAGAAGGTGTTCCAGGTAAAACAATCATAACTCATAACTTCTTCCTAGAGTATCCAAATTGAGTGGGACTAGTTGCATTGGATCGTGGATAGTCTGTAGTATTTCTGGTGCGAGTTTCAAAATTTTATATCAATTATTTTGTGCGGGACACACTATACAAGTGAGATCTCTTGGAAAGGCCAAAAATTGGCAAGTTGTGGGGAATTTACCGTAAATTCCACTTGGCACATCCAATTTTGATCAGAGTTGTGGTATTGCAGAGAAGAAATATCAGAGAACTACATAAAATAAAGTTTCATACCCAGAAGGGTCGAAACTTGGGAGATACAACAGAAGAAATATTGTCTATCAAAACCACCTCAAAATCAAGGTTCAAAAGTGATACTTAGCCAACATGCCACCAAAAAAGGGAACTTCTACACCAAATAAGCCTCTAGAAAATCCTACTTGGACTCTTGATGAAGGTGAAGAAATGCGTAGGGACATAAATGAACTACAAACGAAGATGGATTCAATGGAAGCTAAGTTGGATACTAATATGGATTCAATGGAAGCTAAGTTGGATACTAAGATGGATGGTTTAAAAGGGGAGATCATGGAAGTATTGAAAAAATTTGTAATAGAGAAAACACTTGAAAGTGAAAATGCATCCCACGAAATTCATGATGAGGACATAAGGAAGGTGAATCAAGAATGGAGAAACTCCAACTTTGGTTTGAAGACCAACCACGTTCCTAAGATTGATATGAGGAAGTTTGATGGCAAGGACCCAATCACATGGATACTTCAAATGCAGCAATTCTTTGATCTCCATAATGTGCCACATACACAAAAGGTACGAATTGCTTCTTTATATTTAGAACCTAATCAATTTGTATGGTATCGATGGCTTTGTTCTCGCAAATCACTTGTCATTTGGACAATTTTCATGGAAGAAATGATAGCACACTATGAGGATACAAGGAGCAATACCTTCTCTAGCCAATTGATAAATCTCAAGCAAAAGGGTTCAGTTACCGAGCACATTGAGAACTTCCAAAGATTGAATATAAAGGTAA
>ML813476.1:57035-71975 GCA_009831015.1 Picea engelmannii | reverse complement strand
AAATTAGAAGTGGACCCAACCCTAAAATAAGGAAAGTGGGCCAAGTGACCTAGAAGATGTTTTTAAGGAAGCTACTTGGAGAGTATAAATAAGAGGCAAGGCTCTCTCATTTGAATCACACTTGAACACATTGAATATCTATAGGTGTCTGAGGTAACCAAATGATATCTAAGCCGAAATTCTGAGGAAAGTGAAGAAAAGAAGGCCGAAATGCAAGTAAGGATAAATTCTTTTGATGGTGTTTTCTAAGGTATGTTATTTACAGGTCATCTCACCATTTTCACTATAACTTTTTTTCTATAATGATTCAGATCCTGAAATTGCTATTAAAGTGAGAACACATATCCAAGTATTTGTGGTAAAAAATTAAGCTTGTGGGTTGTTGTATTTTGGGAGTTACACTCCGTGGAAAATAGGGTTTGTGGCCAGTCCTGAAACTAGTCAAAATCAGGTGTTTCGGGTAAAAATGTCATAACTTATTCATAACAGATCAAAATTCAGTGAGACCAAATGTGTTGGTTAGGATACAGTCTTTAGTATTCTATGTAATAGTTTTAGATAAATTCATCAAATATTTTTTGCGGTGCATGCTCTACAAGGTCGCTCTCTAGAATAAGCTAGAATTCAGCAAGGTATGCCATTTTTGCTATAACTCCTTTTTTGAGAGGTTCCAAGTAGTGAAACTTGGAGGAATTGCATAAAACACACTGAATAACATTTTGTATCAGTTTCAGATCTTTATACATTACAAGTTCAAAGTTATGATTTTACTTCAATTTAGGGTTGTTGACTAATCCAAAACTAGGCATGTGAGACTAAAGAAAAGTTTGATGAAAACGCTAGTATCTTGTTTTTAAAGTTAAGGAAGGTTTGCAGGAATGTGATCATATACACCAGGTCTATTACAGAGCTACAAATCATATTTTGATGATGAAATTTATGAGGGATTTTGGTCATGGTACATGTTGAGTACATGGTTGAGACAAGTAGTTGATGAGTTGGCGCACATACATGAGGTGTATAGTTGATGATGTTGGTACATATTGATGAGTCATAGTTGATGAGTAGTTGACACATGATTGGTACATACTTTGTACATGGTTGGATGCACTTGTTTTTGGTACAGGTTGATTACAGGTTGGTGCATGGTTGAAACACTTGTTTTTGGTACAGGTTGATTACAGGTTGGTGCATGGTTGATGCACTTGTTTTTGGTATAGGTTGCTTACAGGTTGGTGCATGGTTGATGCACTTGTTTATGGTACAGATTGATTACAGGTTGGTGCATGGTTGATGTACTTGTTTATGGTACAGGTTGATTACAGGTTGAGGTATAGGTTGATGCATGGTTCAGATTTATTGGTACAGGTTTACAACAGTATATCTCACAATGATAGTGTGACAGTGGTTCCATCATTCTACTTCTACTTCAGGGTGGCAGGACGGGGCAAGGATAGGTGGTTGTAGCCACCTTCCATTTGTAGACGGAGAACATAAGGGGTTGTAGCCTCCTTCTAGTTGTAGCCAGAGAATTGGGGAGTTGGAGCTTCCCTCAGGTTGTAGCTTGAGAAACTAGGGGGTTGGAGCCTCCTTCCAGTTGCAGCTGGAAAACAAAGGAAGTTGGTGCTTCCAATGAATGTAATTCTTCAAGACATATAAGAAAAAATATTTCGTGGTTTTCTCCCAATTTGGGTTTCCACGTAAAACACTGGTGTACTGTGTATGCGTATGATTGTTCATTTGTTCATTGCTTATTTACTCTGCAGTTATTTTATGATAATGCTTCATTGATATAACACTTGGATTATATGGTTAAAAGGGATCAAATTTCTCTATTACTAATTCACCCCCCCTCTCAGTAATCCAACACATTCTTCACACACTTCACATTGTCTTCTCGATTATTTGGATGTCCTCCTTTTCGAACCGAACACTACACCAAGAATATAATTCTATGGTGTGCGTTAGTGTTAGAAAAAAGGTTGCAGCCCGAGTTTTACTTAAAGGTAGGAAGCTCATTGGGTATTTTTGTGTTATGTAACCTTTCTATATCCATACCTTGACATATCCAACCTTGTCCTAGTCACATACATGACTAGCTTTCCTGGCATCATTCCGATAACAAGTTCTTATCTTTTATTTATTTGGTTATTAACTCATAACCAAATTAACATGACATGATACTATGTCAGTGTGTGCATTCAAAAGCTAAAAATCTTTGATAACTATAACATTTCTCTATCATTTACCACAACTAGTGGTAACTTATTCATGTTAATGCACTTAAACAATACCATACTATGTATTATAAAAATTCAATTTGGGGAAATTCTTACATGAATTCCCCTTTGGCAATTATGCAACATAATTTCAAAAGAGAAATACTTACCTGCATAGTTGTCATTAAACGAATTTAATGCAACATGATTAGTTGATGGCAGTAGAATCTCTCATGCCTCTTTATCAGTCTTATAATCAACATTCCAACTTTCTATTGTGTCCTTCCATATGCAGCAACATTATCATCAACACTTGCAACCATGCAAGCATTTTCACTTTATGGTTGTCCCAATAAGCCATAACATACTTGTTGCTATAGTAATTGCAGCAACTTCTTTCTCCGTGTATCACTTTTCCTTTTTCATCCCATAACTCTTCAATACTTCCAGATTCCTGAATCTTCGTGTGCTCTTCACTGTAACCATTGTGCATGATTATTTCTTGCCTGAGCACTTTCTAGCCAAATCACTCTTGGTTGCCTTTGATTTTCCATCCAAAAAAATTGATACTAACCTTCAACTTTTATTTATTTCCTGGATCCATCTATTCCAACTCATACTTGGATGAATTATAAGTCCAATCATGTTATCTTATAGAATTTGTATCTTCAACATCCATTTACTTTCCGGACTTAACTACTTCATCTCTTTCTTGACTGAATACTTTAGTATTTGAGTTTTCTTCCACTCTTCTCTTCACTTTGCCAACTAGCCTCAAACTTGGCTTGCATAGCCAATCTCTAGCATATTGTAAGGATGCACATATGTCTCCTTCTTGTTGATATTATGGTAGCTGCGAGAGGTACTTACCTCCATGTGTAACTCTGAGAAGAATAGAATATTCTGAGAACCAAGAAGAAACCCTAAAGCATTAAACTTAACCATAGAAGACAGGTCGACTCAAGGAAATATTTAATATTAAGTATTTAGCCTCCAGAATGAGAATTTCTCCCAGACAACTCAGGAAAAATAGTATAAATACAAGTAGCCATACCTCATTTTTTACACAACAGCTCGAAATTTCATCACTGAAGAAGTGCACACTGCAGAAACTGGGCAAGTGTGCAAGTCTGGGAACTAGTTGTAGCCGGCAGCTACTGCAATCTGTATTCTTGGTTTAGGATCGGACTTTATATTGGTTATGGTTGTACTTTCTAATCAATCTTGGTTATCTTTTCTTGATGCATTAACCTTGGTTTGTTATCGGTTTGCTTCTGGAATCATTCTCTGTTAAGGTTAAGGTGATCAGTGGTGGCTTCAGCCTATGGTTGGGTGACAATATTGTTATATTGTCTATGGTTAAATGAGAACATCTATTAATTTCTAACATGTTATGGGCCCACACTATCTTCGGACAGTCTAACCATTGGAAGATGGATTGGGAGGATTTGCTCAGTTACAGTTGCAGTTGCAGCCATTTTTTGATGCAGCAACGAAACCCTAACCCTCTTGTTGAGGCACCTTAAGTGAAGATATTGACCTAACTTTTGGATAGCTGAGTGCTCCCTAGCCTAGCACATCTCTTGGTACTCTCAGCAAGCTAATACGTCAAGTTTGATTCTTTGGTCAAAGTCAAGGGTTGACCAAGTCAAAGAAATTATGACTTATTCTATGAAGTCAAAAAACAAGTTAGAAGGGGATTCTAACTTCAGAGCATGGAAGACAAGGATTGATCTCATTCTTGCCAAGAATAAAGTGTTGGATATCATGAAAGGAAATATCATGGAACCAGAGTTTGAAGAAGGAAAAGAGAAAGAACCTCATAACGTTGCAGTTATGGAGAAGTTCAAAGACAATGACATCAGTGCCATGAGTATCATAGTGGACTCTATAAAAGACCACTTGATACCCTACATCTCCCATCTTGAATCATCTAAGAAGATGTATGATGCCCTAACAAAACTCTTCTCAGACAAAAACATTGGACAAGTAATGAGTCTGAAGAATGAGCTTCGTGACATGAAAATGAATGATGATGACAGCATAACATCATACCTTGTGAGAATATCTCAGTTAAGAGATCAACTACAAGTTATTAAAGAAATTATTTTAGAGAAGGAACTGGTAAATATAGTACTCAATGGTCTTCCCAAGACATGGGATGCATTTGTCGCAAGCATGAACACAAGGAAGGAGTATGCCACATTTGAAGAACTTTGGACCTGTTGTGCACAAGAAGAATCAAGGATTAGTGCAAAAGAGAAACCCGAAAATAAATACGATGATCAAGCCTTTATAGTAAGGTTCAAGAATTTCAGGAATAAAAAGAAGTTTGGCTCAAGGAAGAAACCAAATCAAGAGAAAGATATGTCAAAAATACAATGCTTCAACTGTCAAAAATATGGTCACTGCAAGAATCATTGTCCTGAGTTAAAGAAAAGGAAGGAAACATGTGAAGCATCATTTGCCGAAGAAAGGGAACCCTCAAAAAAGGCCAAGCAGGATAAAACGGACTTCTTCTTCTAAGACAAGGTAACAATATTCTTCAGTATTCTTGTACATACCATGTTTACATAGTTTGTGTACATATCTTGCATATCTATTCTTAGAAGATAAGATGTTCAAAGAGAAACAATACATATGGAAGAATAACAAGATAAGGATTGTCATCACGATGACTACAAGTCAAGCAATACACATGAAAAGATGAAGTACATTGACAATCTTTGGTAATAATTCTTGTGGAAGCTATTAACATAAGTAGCATCTGCAAGATAAGTCGAAATCAGAATCAACCTTGAAGAAACATGGAAGAAGTAAAAACAAAAAGAAGTCAACAACCAAAAGGAAATTGGGAAAAGACTTGTGGCACTTTGCAAAAGGCAATAAGGATGCAGACGAAAGCGTGGACTCTCTTAAATGGAGGGAGACGATTACATAATTCCAAAATAAGAGCATGCATCCATGCATGAAGAAAGGATTAGGAGGGAGCTAATCCTAAATAATATGATCCATCGAGGATTGATAAGTATGTATCCATGTTCCCATTGATTGTATCATCCATGAAAAGTAGTGTCTGTTCAGTTTGACTTTATAAGAAGTCTTATTCGAAAAGAAGCCTTAAAGTATCCCTAGTTGTCCATCCACATCCATGGTCCTATGATGAAAGGAAGAAGTTGGAATCTTCGGGGCATGGAATCTATAGAAAACTCCATGGACCCAAGAGCTAAAGAAAAACATGAGGAAGAACATGAAGATTCCAAGAGAGAAAGAAAATCCAGAACAACCAGTCATTATATTGAGAATCACAAGACTACCAACTTGCTCTGAACCCACTAGAAGCAATCAAGCAGAAGAAATAGAATTTGTGATGAAGAATAGTGTATGAAAGACTTATGAATGGAAGCATTGTGATATTTAGAACTAGAGGTTCTCCCAGATGGAGGGAGAAGACTATGATGATAGCTTGTTCCAGTAACCAGACATACCTTTACCTGAGCCATTATATCTCCTACAATATCCATGGGTTGGAGTTTACATCAGATGAATGTAAGGATTGTTCTCCTCAATAAAGTAATTGAACAAAGAAGCGTATGTAGCGCAACCTCAAGGTTTTAAGGTATACCAGAAAGAGACTCTTTTATGAAGATGGAAGAATACAACTTGGTGCAGAGCCTCCAATGAATAGAAGAAGGGTCGTGAAAACTTTCTATAACAGAGATATTGTATCGGAATGGTTATTTAGAAGTCTAGGATGATGGATTGCTAATCCATGAAAAACTCTCATGATGATAGAAGAAGTGCCACATGTATATGTTCCAATTTGAGCCTTGCGACGATGTCATGAGCTAGCAAGAAACAAAAGAGTTGAATCCAACCATGATATATTGTAATGATCAAGAGCTATGTGAAGCCTTCAGAGAAAACCAGTGCTCCAAAAAGACCAAAGTACATTGAGATCAAGAATTACATTCTCCGTGATGAAGTCCAGAAAAGAGAAGTGGTTCTCCAATATATCTCCACAAATGAGCAGATAGCAGATATTTTGGTAAATCCTCTGTCCAAGATGAAAAAGTTTGCGTACTCAAGAAACAAGCTGGAGCTCATGGGGAAGACTTCTTTATTGAAAAGGGAAGAGATGACTCCCAGGTTGGGAGGGAGCATTGATGTGTTATTTATTTATGGATAGTCATTTTTCAGTTTGAAAAATGGTCCAGGATGAGCAGTTCCTTTCCAGTTCAGAAAGTGGGTTGAGATTTCTGACGGACAGGTATTTTCTAGTTCGGAAAATGGTCCAAAACGGACGGTCGTTTTCATAATGAAAATGGTTCGATAGATTGTTGATGTACCATAGACAGTGATTCCCCTTATGGCAAGTGTGGGGGAATGGTCTAGGAAATTCTTTCTTCTTAACATTCACTCTCAGTAGTGTTCAAGTAGAATGGTCTGCCTCGTCGGGTAGTCATTCTTTCGAAGTTCACAGTTGTAAGAAGTTTCAAATAATGGTATGTTTTGGAGGTTGGTGCAGGACAATCATTTCCTTAGGAATGGTCCGGACAGTCATTCCCTAGGGAAGACTCATTCTCTCCAGGTTTCACTTTGTTTATTGCCGGAGGAATGTCCCAATTAGGTGAATGTTACAGGTTCAGTAATCAGGGACAGGCATTCCCTAGGGCAGACTCATTCTCTCCAGGTTTCACTTTTAGTGCCAGAGGAATGGCTTGGTTAGGTGAATGGTCCAAGCTCAAAAATCAGGACATTTATTATTCTATGCTTGAGAAGAATAGTCCAGATAGCTCATGGCTGATGTTTTACCTTCTAAGGGAAGATGTTCTTCCAGATATCACATATGTGAGTGGAAGAATGGCCCAGATGACTTAGTTTATATCATGATATTGTTTTTATGTGCGGGTTGATATCAGATGATATGATTGCTATGGAGATTGTATGTCTCTGGATAGTAGATGTATGCTACTATGGTGGATGTATTCCACTAGTTGTGACTATGTATCACTGATTAAGTAGTTGTGTGCTACTTGGTGTGGTAGTGTACCATTGAATTGTAGTTGTGTACTACTATGGATAGACACATTTGTGTTCTATTGAATGACATTGTTCTGATTACCATGTAGACTATCAGTTGTGTTGATATTTTCTAAGGCATAGAGACAGATCTTTATGACTTGATTATAAAATAATCCTAGTTAGACATTCTTATAGGAATGGTCTTTGTAGTCCATGGCGTAGCTTTTAGCATCTGTTGGGATAGTCATTCTTCTAGGACGTATATCCAAATTAGAAGAATGGTCCTTGTATCACTCTATGGAGTGAGTGACTTATTCAGCATCATCCCTTATTACTCAAATGGAGTATGGCTTCTAGAGATGATGCATTTGACACTATCAAATGATAGTGATAATGGTGCTCGTGATATAATCATGAGATAGTTTGTACCACTATGATGATGCTATTGGTTCAATGGTATGTTTGTGCTCAAGACCATTGCCTTCAATACCTCCCTAGCTAGGAGGGAGTGTTGATATTATGGTAGTTGCAGGAGGTATTTACCTCCACGTGTAACCCTGATGAGAATAGAATATTCTAGGAAGCAAGAAGAAACCCTAAAGCATTAAACTTAACCCTAGAAGACAAGTCGGCTCAAGGAAATATTTAATATTAAGTATTTAGCCTCCAGAATGAGAAGTCGGCCCAGACAGCTCAAGAAAACAGTATAAATACAAGTAGCCAGAACTCATTTTGTACACAACAGCTTGAAATTTCAGTAGTGAAGAAGTGTGCACTGCAGAAACTGGGCAAGTGCACAAGTCTGGGAAGTAATTGCAGCCGGTAGCTACTACAATCTATATTCTTGGTTTAGGCTCGGACTTTCTATTGGTTATGGTTTGACCTTCTAATTAGTCTTGGTTATCTTTGCTTGATGAATTATCCTTGGTTGGCTATTGGTTTGCTTCTGGAATCATTCTCTGTCAAGGTTAAGATGCTCAGGGGTGGCTTTGGCCTATGGTTGGGAGACAATATTGTTATATTATCTATGGTTAAATGAGAACATCTATTAGTTTCTAACACTTCTCTAGGTGAATAGAATTAATTAAAAGTACTTAGTATTGATTTTAATTTACCATCATAATTTCAAGTGATACTTCCACCCTTTGGAAATGTCACTCATGGCTTTGTGCCACTTGAGATGGATTCTTCTCAGGCACCATCTCTTTTGCATTAAAAACCATGCATAGAACCAATTTCTTCTTCATGGTTCCTTACTGACACTTTATAGAGATTCATTTCACTTTTAAGTCTTTATTGGCTTTAACATCTCCATGTTATTGTGGAAATATCTTCAATACCTTTGGAATGCATCAACAATCCTCTATTATTCTTTCTTTCCCTCCTAGAGTGTTTTCCTGCATTCCCATTATCTTGATATCTACTTCATGATTTTTTCATCCATTATCCTAGGATGTTCATGGACTTGCAACTACATATTATGTTGATATTAATTTTCAGCATTCCACTATTATTTGGATCCCTCTGATCCAACTCCTACATGACCCAATTATATTTCCAATCATGTTTTCTGAGTAAACTTGGATAGTTAACACCAACTTCATTCTTGAGGTACTTGATTTATCCCTTCCTTATATGATCATATCAACACTTGGATTTGCTTGATGACTATTACTTTCTCCTGTCTTGACCAATCTGATTTCAACTTGACTTGCATAATCTCCTTCCATCATGCCATATTGATGCACCTATGCCTCAATCGACACTCCTTACTTATGTGCACCTTCATTTTTTTACCCTTGAAGTGATTTCCTTCATACCATGATTCCACTACGCACTCTGATAACCATAAGGGAATCATTACTCTATAATTCCATATCTAATCCCTGGATATGATGCACTCTTTATCCATATATGCATTAAGCCTCTTTCTCTATCTAATTACTATCATTATGATAGTCAATTCCTTTTATAATAGATATGAATCCAATATATTTCTTAATATGTATATTGGTTTCTTTGGGACTGAATGTAATTCACTAATTCATTCACTACATGATCTAGTCCTTTTCCCAAATTCCATTGAGTACTTGACTAACATGAGTGGACTTCCTGTAGTGGTTTCCCAAGACTTTATGGCTGCACCCAGATTCATGCCTTAACATTTTTTAGTCTTGGCTTTTGATAATCTTATTCAATATTTTGTCATATCACTCTTTCCCTGAGTACCTCTACTTATATTTAACTAAATTTCAACCTTATCACCTCTTAAGAACTAAAAGTTTTTAACTCTGCAAAAATGTGCAGTGAACAAAATTTGTTAAGCTAAATAATTTAACAAATTTATGAAATTATATACAATTATGTTCAAAGAATGCATCATAATTCTTTCTTCTGATCTCTTGTAAAAATTAACTGACCAAATCAATTTTATCGGTGGATAATTAGAATCCTCTATCCAATACCTTTCTAATGACTACTCCCTTTCTCAATTCTAAGTCTTGAGCAGAAAGTTATGGTCATTTGAAAATTGTCCATTAATTTCTCATGTTCACACTTCAACTTGGTGCAAATCTGTGTTGTAATTATACATTTTTCACCAACTCCATTGTATTTTTGGTAGGATTTCAATTTGGTTTCTTCATATACATATTTTGGACAGTCTTGCCAAGTTTCACCTCTTTCTGGGTTTTGGGATGCTAGTTACAACCTGCTGAAATTATAGGCCAATTAGTGTTTTTGGTCTGGAATGATACAAGTACCTTCTTTTCCATATTAAACATTTTTAACATGCCCAAAATTTTAATTCAGATCTAGTACTATTTTCTATGGTTCAATATCTTTCCATAGACTACTCATGTGCCTCAATCTGATTCCAGAGTAGAAAGTTATGGCCCTTCAAAGTTAGTTGGGTCTTAAAATTTACCCTCCACTATTTGTCCTGTAACTTCCTCATAAAATCTATGTTTGACGAACGGTTTACACCATTAGAAATCTATCTCTAGGCTCTTTCATTTGAGTTGCAAATATGGACTATATAGTAAGGTACACTCTATTCTTGGGGTTTTTGAGTAGCTAAAAATGTTGTTTAGGGCTTCAAAAACGCTCTGCAAAAAGATGACCTTCAAACAGTATAAAATGTCACAAAAATTCATTGGTTTTATGTTGTTGTAAACCATCCAAATGATTTCGCGCACACAAATTTGAACATGTACACCCATATTTAACATACACAGCAACACCATAAGGTAGTGCATGCTCCGCACACATATAACCAATGTGGATCACTTCTTTGTCGCGCCAATAACTGGTGCGCACTACTTTTGTGTCACGCGCCAATATCCACCACACACAATTTTGGTTCATGCACTAATACCTGTTGCGCACAATTTTTGTGTCGCACGCTAATATTCTTCATGCATTTCACTCTACGCGCTACACCATGCCAAAGTTTAGTACGCTCCCACCACGCACCAGTACTCCGCCCGCACCATTAAATAAATTGTCATGCGACAGCATATACCAACAGTGCACGCACCAACAAAATTCCTCTGCGCTCTGTCAATATTGCGCACACCACATGCATCATTATTATGCATGCACACACTGCGCGCACCAGTATTAAGCATGCGCCACTCAATCCGCACCACACAATGCTAAATTTAGTGCGCACACCCGCGCACCAATATTTTTCACGCATTGCCACTCTGCACCGCGTAGTGCCAAATTTAAGTGCACACACCCACGCGCCAATATTTTTCGCGTAGTGCCAAATTTAAGTGCACACACCCGCGCGCCAATATTTTCCACGCATTGCCACTCTGCACCATGCAATGCCAAATTTAAGTGCGCACACTCACACGCCAATATTTTATGCACATTACCACTATGCACCGTGCAGTGCCAAATTTTAGTGCGCGTAGCCACACACCCTTTTTTTCCACACATAACAATATTTTCATTGTGTATCATGCATTTTTAGTGTGCACACCTTCACACATTCATTTTTATGTGCATCAATTCCTCGTGAATTTCGCTGCAAAAATTGGGGCTTTTGCCAAACTTTTTCCCAATTTTCGCCATAGACATTCTGCAACTATGAAATTTGTTCAATTTCACCCCGATAAAACCATTTCAACCTCTGCAACAAAAAATCGTTGTTGGTAGACATTCCTGGAACGAAAAAAAAAATCCCAAACTCAATTCATGAATTGAGAATTCTAATCAATTAATCGCACTCCATCTGTCATGGCTTCCTTGTAACTTCAAATTCGACCAATTCCAAGTCTGAATTTGCTAGAACAGATATTAAATTAAGAATATCTCACTACTTGGCCAAATTTCTCAATTTTCCCATGAATTTAATCAACATAAATTGGGGCTTTTACCCAATTACACGCAATTGCTTATAATTTTTGCCATGGATGCTCTGTAACTTAAAATTTGGCCACTTTTAAATCAATTCTTTATGAAATTTCACTTCAACTCAACTTGCTTGGCCCATCCAGGCTCATTGTATGCTGTAGGAGCTATGATACCATATTGTAACATCCCCAGCATCCAAATGGGCTATGCCACATAAAATTTACGAACTATATACAAAATTAGAACATATACACACGGAAACTCTTGCGGAACTTTATATATAAAAATTAAAACAGACAAATGCATTCTGCAAATGAACAGATTCATACAGAATAATAATAAAAACACACATGCAACACACACACAAGAATAACCCATAAAAATAAATGCATACATAATAATGCAGCATGTAATTTAACACAAATTGGACACTTATCTTGGTAAAAATATCACCAACTGCATGCAGACCTTCCACGAACCTCCCGGCCTTAGACCATGCTACTCATCACTCTCAGTAGTGGGTCACCCCCAAGCTGGGACTAAACTCCACCCGGGTAAAGGGATTCCTAACCAAGTTGATGTATCTCAGACAACAGGAAAGACTCCATCATAGGTGCCAACTCAAACTAATAGCCTATAGTCCCTCATTCCCCACATGCATGTCCCACCCCAAGAAGTGTGCCCCTTCTCTGCTCAATAGTCCTTTGGTTTCCCCACTTCCTTTCCGAGGCTTCAGCAATAGGCCGGACAGAAATTCTCAGAGCCTTGTAGCTGCAGTTTGGCACCTTCGGGAAATCAATTCCCAACAATTCTCTCACTTGGAGAGGAATTGCTCATGGGCCTGACAACCCACCTCTTCAATATCCCATGGGCCTGACAACCCGCTTCTTCAGTCCAGCTCCTAAGCTAACCAAGTACAGATATAGGTATAGGTACAGGAAGGTACGAAGGAAAACTATATGAGTGAGTGAATGATGATGGAAAAATGAATGGGAAAATGAATTAAGTCCAAACTATATGTATGTATGTTCCCAACTTGACACTTGTCATGTTGAGAACTACTTTGGCCCACTTGTCCCCATCCTTAGAACTTAGGATAAAATAATTATCCATACTTTATACTTTAAGGAATATTAATATAATATTCTTGCTTGGCTTAAGTTGCCTAGCTTATCCCCTTATCCTTAACTTTTATCCCCATTTCCCTAACTAGTGGAGTTTAGTCCCCCATACTCTTTTATCGTGGTCGGTCTACATGCAGAGATGTATTATATTAATGATAATACATATACAAAAATAGGCTCACTAGTCTTTAGCATCTAAGCTCTCTAGCCTAATTCAACACATAAGCCTCATAGCTTATAATAACTGTCTCACCAGCCTATAAAACACAACATATACACAAAGGCTCCATGGCCTCAAAATCTCACGCACTTAAGTTTGTTGCATGTGGTATCCTGGAATGTGCACACTTCATCATTTTAGTGCGCAATACATGTGCGCACTATACCATGAAAGGTGCATGCAAAATGATATCAAATAGCTCACCACCTTATAAGCATTTTTACATTTACATTTACAGTTTGGGGTTCATCCTAGGGGTATTACATGAGATATGGAAGAGCATTTGGTTTCTTAAAGCTCAATGCTCTCATCAACAAGATGAAGGGACCAATGAAAGTTCCTTTGAAGATGACGTGACATTTTAAATTTTGTATAAGAAGATGAGGGAAACCTTATACAATTTTTTTATTGTTGTGGAAATTCAAGAGAAGAAAGCTTATGAGCATATAAAGGCTATAATGGAGAATTTATTAATGGAAATAATAAGGAAAGCAAAATAACCATGATTATATTTAGTACTTGGGAAGGTGATATCTATTTTGCTTTCATTGAATCGTTTTCTAGGAATAAAAATGTCAAATCAATTCATGATGCCATGTTTGATGAAATGGTGGTAGATGAAACTACTCAAGTTGTGTTTTTCACAACATGTATTCATAGTTGGTTTTTGAGTTTGTTCCTTTCCATGATTTCCTTTAGCAATCTTGTTGGCAAATCATACACAAATTTAAAGTATAAATAGAAAAATAATGAAGCTCATTATAAGCACTACCATTTAAGTTGTATCATTGTAACACAACTCTGGAATGATTTTAATGTTTAGGCTTTAGAACCAACAACTCTTATCCCTCTACGGCCTCTAAAATCGACAAGAAACAAATGTAGCATTGCCACACATCTAATTTTGTATTTGCATGTTTTGTTGTTACAATAGTTAATAGGTGAAACACAAATGAACACCTCCAAGAAAACCCAAAAGAGCATTAACCTATGTAGAAAAAGACTTGCTAGCCTTGCTTTTGCAAACAAATAACAGTATACGTGATCTATAAATTTTCTTGGATATTTGAATGGTTGATTCGCTAAAATAGATGTAAACTTAAAACGGTTGCAATGACCCTTTGTTGGACCATGCAACTATATTTTTGTATTTTTTATGTTTTAATAAAAATAAAAACATGCCATTTAAATATTTGAATACTATGGGATAGAAAAACAACACAATGGAACATAAATATTTACCCTAGAAAACTATATAGGAAAACCAACATTTAATAAAGGATTGTGCTATATTACGCAGATTATAAAGTTGTCCAAGCTTATTGTGAAGTTGTGAGACACTATGGTCTTCTACATTACTCTACAATTGTAGTGCCCCACCATTTTGGACTTTAATATTTGGACCTATTATATGTTTTTATATGGTTCAAGGGAACTTCCATAGTCATGTGAATCACTAAACCCAACTATATAGAGAGAGAGAAATTGTGAAATTGACTATATAGATCAAACGATATTGTGTTGTGAATTTACAAACTTATATTTATAGACAGATGTATGTTGTTTTTATATGATATTATTTTATAATTGGGTTTATTATGCATTATGTTTTTCTATCTTCAATGCACGACCCTATGAAAAGGCATTATTCCTTATGTTGTTAATTACATCGATCAATCTAGTAAACACTTAATTCATGTGTGTTTCCATGTGCACACTCCATTCGAAGTGCATATTCATACGAAGGCTCATATGCCTATTGATTGACTAACAATGGGCTATGTGGATTTGATGATGGTGATGATAGCAAGGAGGCCATTACACCCTTGACCCAGGTTATGTATCTCTAATAGCAAAGAGGATATTTCACCCTTTATTTATATATATATTATGGTGATGATGATAGCAAGGAGGATATTGCACACCTTGAGTATTGTTATATATGTTACAATATTTTAATATGTTTCTTTTCTAAATTCATGTCATG